>JAFVLL020001307.1:0-38681 GCA_021397915.2 Tor tambroides
AGAATGAAGGCCATTCCAAGCAAACGTTCAGATTTGGGATTTAAGATTAAGACAATTTTTTCCCTCTTCCCAGCGGATTAATTGTTCACCTCAGGACTAGCAATGTGCACTAAAAGTGGTCAATTTTGATTTCATGAAGACTTTAAAAGTACGGTATAGACTTGATCTTTCAGCATACCTGAACCAAGATCTTGAACAGCATCATCTACTAACAGAAGCTCTGACGGCAGCAAGAATGAGGGTGATCGTTTAGCTGACCGCACAATGACTGGCTCAACCACTTGATCAAATGTAGCACTCGATCTGCTGACGTCACGAGTAGATGCATCACGAACAACTGGCTCATATTTGGATGAAACCTAAGCGAGATAAAAACGTCACTTTCTTACACTCTTGGACACCAACCTGACTAAATACTCGATTGTGCTGATTATTCTCGGTCAAAACACCGAGCACAACCCTCTGGCCAGACTTCTGAGCGCGCAGGCCATCCGCTCTTCCCGGACCCATGATGTTTTTCTGACGACTAGAAAGAGGAGCTAAGGCACGGGAAGCCATTTTAGCTGCTGAAAATTAATCAACTCAAGGTCAACTCAAATGATAAACAACTACTTGAATCAAAGGCATAAAAGACCCCAAGACAAACCGCTTGCTGCGTTAAAGTCTAAAGGACCCAATAAACTCTCACTGAGTAGATCAAAGTGCTTTAACGTTGATTGTCTCGGTAACCCTTTTATACGACGAGCACGTCGATATTCATGACCAATCGACATGAGGGTAGTTAACACATTTGACTTAATTGAGATCGGCTACGCTTTCCAGCTGTTGCAAATAAATGCTAATTAAACTGGCGGCTCCTTAAGGTATGGTCACATGGCAACATAACCATGGAAACAGAGTAATGTTTCTTTGCTGTTCAGCGGCAGTATTAATGAATAGTTGACAGACAACATGTCATGAACAAGATCTTTTTTTCGACGCAAACACTTTTAGAACTTACAAACGGGTGTTTTTATAAACCATTAGCATTTTGAATTTTTAGATTAACACATAAAACACATTTTCATTGTTTATGCAAAATAAAAATAGGTTAAACGTTGATATTTAGGGCTTAATTTGGTTTCTTCACACATCACATGTATCATATTTCATCTGATTTTTTTTAAACACATACACAAGTTAAACACCAAAGTCGTTTGTGTTTATTTCACTCTTTGTTTAGTTTTAAACGTGTAAGAATTCATATTTTTAATGTTCAATTTTCATAGTTTAAGTAGGCCTATTAAACGGTTCAAGGACAAAAGTAAAAAAAAAAAAAAAATAACAGCCTACATAAAAAGGTACTTCAAAAGTAGTAAAATAAATGATGAAAGCATAAGCTTTAACAGGAAAGTTTTAATGTGTCCTACATACTATATTACAAAAAGCAGAAATCTGTTTTAATAAAAACCAACCCCTGGGACATGAAAGAGCCCAAAATTGCAGAAACATCCATTTATATCTAAATGTATATTTTAGGTGCTGCAATTTTATTTTTGACTATATGTGATCACCCTTTAGTTTTTTCCAGTTCCCTTTATGATCCTGCAATGCAACAAATGGATTTTTAAGTAGAAATATTCCATTTATAACAGGTCACACAAACTGCCTGTGTAATAATTTTAATAATGAAGAAAAATGGTAAGAAGTATAGCAGCACTGCAGGACACAGCTTCCACTGCTTGACGTTTCTCATCACCAGCCCAGATTCAAAGCTGAGAAAGGCTGTAGATGTGCTGCTCACATTGAGGATGTTTAAAGACGTTTACATCAGCGTGGGTTCTCATTTAAGCCTGACTCCTGCACAGACCGCTCTCAATATGTGATGTGGGGCTCAGCGATTCACTGCACGGGCCTTGACCAGGGGCTTCTTGAGAAATGAGATTTTCTGCAGGTCTCACACTACAAAGCCTCTAGAAATCCAATTAAAGATCTCTGTACAGTAAAAAACAGCAGGGCTGAATTCAATATCTCAAGCTCAAACATCTCACTACAAGATCACATGGAAAGAACCCTGACATATGTTTGGAGAATTTATTGCAAATTTAAACATCAGGAAAACTGCTTACTCCACATTTCAAGTGACAATATACACAATAGTTACGGCTTGAATGTCTATACAATCATTTGAGATTTACGGAGTACAAGACCTATTCCTGTCTCTACATGGCCATCAAGTTTATTCTTGGAAACAGGCTCTGTCTGGAACTGATGAATTCTTCCTTACCATCCCTGGTGCTGTTGTTTTCTCTTTGTCTGGCAGAAAGAGAAATTTCAACAATAACAGAGTGCTGACAGAGGAAGATTGAGGCTGCTGATATCTAAATCAGGTGGTGTGGGTGTAAAGAAATATTGGGACATGTTATACAGCAAAAACATAGCTGGAAATTAAGTTTGTGCTTACTATAGTTCAGGAGGATATAAACTTTGGGATTCTTCTCCCTTGCAAGTAAACCCATGACATCAACACAAGAAAATCCAGAGAATGCAGTATGAACGCTCACGGTACTGATGTTTGTTAGCGTGTGTGGGCCTAAAATCAGCATTTGTATAAGGAATCATCCTGAAACATAGTTAAAAGAAGAAGAGAGTTATTTGTATATGTACATTTTCTAAAGTTTGGGGTGAGGAGTTCTTTATGCTGTGTAAGGCAGATTGAACTGGGTCCTTGCCATTCTATTATCTTGATGTATTGCAGCTGACAATCTGCCGTTATAGCGAGAAATTTCCACTTCTCATATATGCTGAGAAGAGAAGTGTCGATGCCAGTTTATAGCTAAGGCCAAATTTTCCTGTCTGGTGCCAAAAGTCAACAGGCAGATATGATGGAGTTTCACATATTCCTGTAGCTCAACTGGCAGAGCATGGCGTTAGTTGCTTTGGTTAAAGTTGTATGCATATACCTGTAAATGTTGGGAAAAAGAAACAAATGAGTGATAATGCATTTATTTTGTAGATCTACAACTTCTAGGAGGAAGACCCCATATTTTTATTTAATTGACGTTTAAATGAAATTTTTCAATTATAGCTAATTCTTTAACATCTACAGGTCTGTATGCAACTTAAATGAACTTCTATTAAATTTGAAAGGTAGATCAATTAAAATTAAATTTAGTAGGATATCATTATTGCTACTTTTAGTTTTGTTTGTGTCCATATCTTTGTCCATAAATGCTACTGTATTTTTTAGATTTCTATCTATGCCACACATTTCCTGTACATGTACATGCTCGTATGAAATTTCACTTAAATTAAGTTTTAAAATAAAACAAAATGACTGCTAGTCTTGCTTCATATCCATCTCTTTGTCCATAAATGTTGTAAATATGAGCCAAATTATTAAATACACATTTATCCAATAAATGTTTATTAAACGTTTTTAATTACATTGAACTTATTGCTATTTTTTTGTGTTGTTGTTGTTTTAGGTCCACAGCACTGCCTATAAATGTACATATCCTGAACACGTATGTGCCTGTATGATAGAGTGGAAACTGGCAGGCCACTCCAAGGTGATTCTGTCTGAGCTGTCAGAGAAGTAGAGAGACTTCTGAGACTTGTATTGCTATGCAAACAGCATCATCTCAGCTGGGGGAAAAAAATGGAAAATGGGAAATAGAAAGAGGAGAGTGTGCTCTCCACAGACTCTTCTTCTGACATGCTCCACTGTGTAAACCTTCCCATAGTGCCTAGAGAATTCCACAGGATCATCCTGATTGACACATTGCTGTTGTCTGCCATAAAGCTTCTTCAAACATGACATTCTTGTCAAAATCAGTAGAGCAGAATCGGGGTGAGCAGATGATTCATTATCAATGCAACCCATTCCCCCTCCAGTTAGCTCACAGTCTAATGAAAAATGCTTCAGGCGGCCTTGCCGCAGAATGCCGTGCGTTAACATTCGACCTACTTGAGTGCAAAGGGAAAAGATGCACCAAAGCTGGGCTCGATCGCTTGCATCAGGGGAATAAGAAACCTTCTCTGATTTTTACAGTTTTATGGATTAGAGGAAAAATCAGCCAAGGCACTGTTCTTATCAAAATCCAACAGCATTCACTCAAGTGCCTCAGCCCCAGCATTAGCTGGTGCAATTATAAAGACCCAAAGGACAGGATCAGACACAGCAGGACTCAGGAAGGGTACCAACAGTCCCCAGTGGGCATCTGAGCTGACAGTGGAATGCCGCCAATATATGTCTAGAGGCAGAAATTGCCCTCTAACTCCCGTCCTTGCACATTTTATGAAGAGAGCGAATACTTTGAATGTTAATATGAATGTTAACGAGGTGGTTCAGCCAAAAACATTTGGTCATGATTTACTCACTCTCATTCCAAACTCTCATGTTGTAGGACTTTCTTTCTTCTGTGGAACACAAAAGAAGAGGTTTTAAATGGAAAAATACTTTGTCTATACACTGTAAAAATGATCGTAATTTTACATATCATTATTGTTTTTTTTGTATCTATATCTTTGTCAATAAATGTAAACATTTTTAGACAAAAGTTAAATATGCATTTGATTTTTCTTGTAGATCTTCAAGAAAAAGGCCATTTTAATTCACTTAAATTAAGTTTCAGATTGAATTAAATTAAACTAGTTAAATTAATTAGAAAATTAATAGAAACATATCATTATTGCTAAGCCTTTTTGTATCCACATCTTTGTCCACACATGCTGAAAATTTGAGACAAATAATTAATTATATATTTAATGCTTTGTAAATCTACAACTTCTCTAAGAAAAAGACCCTTCAATTCTGTCCATACACTGACAAAATGATCTTAATTTTAATGGTAAAACACTAAAAATGCTGCAGTGAAAACCTATTAATTGGTAAATGGTAAGTTATTCTTAGTTTTTTCAGGGCTTTATGCTATATCTTATGTTGTTAAATTAATGTTTATTGCATAATTTTAGTGTGTTTCAAAGACAGTGTTTTGTTTTTGTGTTCATGACACTGTGCACGCATCCTTTACATATTAGATTTTTTTTACTTTTACTTTTAAAAGGGGACCTATTATGCTCCTTTTTACAAGATGTAAAATAAGTCTCTGATGTCCCCAGAGTGTGTATGTGAAGTTTTAGCTCAAAATACCAGACAGATAATTTTTTATAGCTTGTTAAAATTACCACTTTTAGGGTATGAGCCCAAACGCTCTGATATTGAGTGTGTTGCTTTAAATGCAAATGAGCTATTGCTCCCGGAGAAGAGGGCGGAGCTTCAAGAGCTCGAGCTCCGCATTAGCAGTGCTAGCCTTGGCAAATAAACATTCCACTATTAATACAAGCCTGTTATCTTTACAGAAAATTACTCGGATTCAAAGCCAGTCATCTGATTATACTGTGCATAATAAATTTGTGTTTATGAATTACACAGACGGGGAACACAGCACCATAAAAATAACAACATAGCTGGTCTCATGCTATCACGAATTTTATAAGTTCCACTCATGATTATGAGCTCAACAAACTCAAACGATCGACTCACATTGCTTTCAGATGCAACTTTTAACTACCACATTCCTATTCACGATCATTCATGAAGACAGCACCAGTGAAAACACACAGAGACAATGATAGCTTTAGCAATTAGCCTTACAGAGTGCCAAGAAGCTCTTTCAGAAAGGCAATTTGGAAAACAAACGCACGATACTTACTTTGTCTGGAGCTGACGTTCGCGCACGAAGCGTTGGTATTGATCCCTACTCGTATTGGGGACTTTACCGATTTTTTTCGGGATATTTCCTCAGAAAATTAAACAGTGTCCACAATGGCTCAGATAGAGGGAGTCTATGGAGACTCCTATGTTCGTTAGTGCATCCCAAAACACAACACTTGAAAAGCCTCTTTGGCGCTGACATTGTATATCTCCAGCAGCTACAGTAATCAGTAACGTTAATGGCGGAGGCGGACCTCAGCTTCTCACTCAGGGCTGTGTCTATAGGGCAGTGTCACTAATGGGCAGGACTTATTCCCCTCAGTGACGTGCACAGAGGGAGAATCTGAAACAGCTCGTCCTTAGAGACTGTTTATGATTTTATTAGATTATAAATAAATGAGTGGGTGGATTTTTACCATTATAGGCTAGATGTTTTCACACACTGCAGCCACACAACTGTGTTCAAACACCTTATAAAAGTGATTTTTGCATAATAGGTCCCCTTTAAGTTTAAAACGTAAAACCAAAAACGTTGCTACCATATTTTCATGGTAAAGTTCTGGTAACCACAGCTTCTGTCTTTTTACAGTAAATTTCACTGCTTTTTATGGTGTACTGTGAAGGTCATTGGGGATCAATGTTGTTTTGGACCCTACTGACCTGCATGGACAAAAGCAGTTGAAAGACACGTACAGAATGACACAAGGGTGAGTAAATGATGACGGAATGTCACATTTTGGTGAACTGTCCCTTTAAGAGGTACAGAGAGTTTTCTACTGTTTCAAGATGAATCACTGATGATAAATGAGTAAGAATGCAAGCCTTCATTATTACTGAAACAGAATTCCCATTCATGATACAAAATAATAGAAGCGACAGTCATGCTTTGCGTCGAACCATAAGCTGTGTTCTGTGTCTTCAGTGCACAAAGCCAAAGAGATAAGACCTTCCCAGGAGGCATGACGCCTCGGTCCTATTGATATGCATAGCTCTGCCCCACCGCTTGCATCCGAAGCTCCATCCAAATGCCAGTCCGCTTCTGACATGTCACAAAAAGAGATTTTATCAAAAACAGACATCAATGAGCTATTTAAAAAAAATTGTTTTAGTGATAATATCAGAAACGGCCAGTTCTTCTTTTCATTTTTCATTCTCAATTTTTCAAATCAAAGAAAAAACAGACTCTGCCACCTGAAGAATATCTGACTGACATACACTCTTAAAACTAAAGGTTCTTTACTGGGATCTATGTGTTCCATGAAGAACTTTGAACACCTATGGAACCCTTCCATTCCACAAAAGGTTCTTTATATGTTCTTTTGATTTTTTTAAGAGTTCTTCATGCTAAGAAAAAAAAGTTTTTTTTGGGAACCAAAAATGGTTCTTCTACATGGTTTTGAAAGGGTTTTTTTTTTTTGCAGCGATTCCATAGAAGAACCATTTTAGATTCCCCAAAGAACCTTTCGGTGAACAATTCTTAAAAGAACCATCCTTTTCTCAGTGTGAAGAACCTTTTTTTTTTTTAGAATGGAAAGGTTCCACAGATATTAAAAGTTCTTCATGAAATCATGCCAATAAAGAAGCTTTATTTTTAGGAGTGTATGGCATTACTGCGAAATCCCTTTTTAGAACCTCTGTTTGTAAATAATCAAACCTTTTCTTGCATAAAACAAGATTATGCTGGACTAAACTGAACAGAAATCCTCACGCATCATTTCCAAAGCAAAACAGCCCTTTTGTACAATACATGAGCCCAGTAATAGGTCTCATTGAGTGTTTCATTACATCTGAGAGTGATGCCACAAAGACAGCTACAAGAGAGGCCTTTCAGCTCATGATGTTGAAGAGAGCAGTGATTAGTTCTGTCAGATATGAATGACTGAGCACGGCACCATGGGAGAAGACCGTGCCTGGGCGAAGCCCGTCATCTAGAGTCTGAGCTGCTGAGCTGAGTAATATCACTAAGATAATCAAATCCCAATTACAGCAATTAAACAAGAACGATGGTATCATCTTTTGTGAGTTATGCGAGACATCCTTTTTGTCTTTAATTGAAACATAAATCAGCTGGCTAAAGAAACCGAGAAGACGTCAATGAGATGAGAGGGGGAATGAAAAAGGGAGAGAGATGAAACGGAGAGGGAGGGGGAATTCAGAGTACAACAGCTGGACAGTCGATATCCAGCCCACTGTTGAGATTCAGCTCTCCAGACCGAACGCATTCAGATACGCTGCTTCCTCTTTTGCTCTCAGTACAAACACGAGTGGCATCTATTTCAGCGTGCGCTATAGCTTAAGGAATCCCGTGAGGAATTCACTGCGGGAGCACGAGATGAGCGCGACGGATAGCTGTGTGATTTAGTGCCGACGACTCTTTTTTTCCATCAAAAAGGTCAGTACTTCTACTATATTTATCAGAATTTACTCAGAAAAATAAAAGTTGATCTTTTTATTTGAATGTTAAAAAAAACTAAACTGTTCTTAAATATTCAAACTGACTTAAATGTGTCACTGAATGCGCTTAATTGAAATCCTCATATGGTAAGTGATTTAAAAAGATGTATCTGCTTCTAGTAAGTGATACTGGACGGTCATCAGGTATTCCAGTCAGTCTCAAATCTCTTTTTCTCCATCCCTCTGTATTTCGTCATCCCCCGCTCCCCTCGTTCACTGGCATCCTCTGTGGAGCTTTATGTTTGAGTCATTTTCTTAATAGCCACATTCTCCATCCACAAGATTCCCTAAATGAAATCCATAAACACAGATTAGAGCTGCACACCGTAATGACCCGCTAAACTTCTCCTGGAATTGCAGGCAAACCACAAGAGGGATCGAATGATTTATAATGCCGCAGGGATTCTCATCTCACTCATAAATCGAAAAGCTGGGGGGGGCAACGTTAAAGTTGACTGAGGAAACGTCCAGGAAAATAAATGCGATTTCCCATTTGTTGCTGTCTTCTAGCACGTCTCTGCAGACGAATAAAAAAAAAAGGAAGTGGTCATAAATCATGACCTTTTATGAGATTCTAACCACAGGCTCTCAGGGCCCGCTGTGGCTCAGACGACTGTAGTCACACACACTGAAGCTCGGGGGACTGAAATATGCCAGCGAACAAACAAATAGCAAGTTTTGTGTTGTGAGGTGAACCGCAGACTAAAAATACTTCACTTGTTTTGTCCCACATCTGTATGCAGTTTTTAGGGTTCTCGAAAACAAATTCTGAACATTGTGAGGAACATTACACTGAAAAAATGTATTTGCTTTAAAATTGGTTTACACTAAGGTCTCATTTGTTAAAATTTAGTCAGAGGGATAGTTGAGCGAAAAATTCTGTCATCATTTACTGACCCTCGAGTTGTTCCAATCCTCTATGAGTTTCTGTCTTCTGTTGAATATAAAAGAAGAAAATGGGTAGCCAAACAGATGTTGGTCCCCATTGACTTCCACAGTATGGAAAAAATACTATGCAATCAATGGGGACCAGAAAGTCTTTGGCAACTCACATTCTTCAAAAGATCTTCTTTTTTGGTCAACAGAAGAAAGAAACTCATGCAGGTTTGGAACAACATGAGGGTGAATAAATGATGGCAGAATTTCCATTTTTGGGTCAACTATCACTTTAGCTTCATTAGTTAACTTAAGCAAACATTTTTGGCATTTTTGGTCTTTGTTCATCTAAATTTCAACATTTACTAATGTATTTTTTAAAACCAAAAGTTGTATCTGTTGTGAACTAACATGAACAAACAATGAACAATGTATTTTTATGCTGTGTCGGGGAGTAGCCAGTTACATATAACAGCGTTACGTAATTTAATTACAAAATGTAATCTGTTACAGTAACTAAGAAAAAATGTGTCATTAAATTGCAGTTACTTATGAAAATGTTAACGATTACAAAGGGGGTTACATCTGAATACTTCGTCTTAATATTTACTATTTCTTGCTATGATTTTAAATCTGTTTTAACGATCTCAAAGTAAAAAGAGGTGCTAAAGTCTGATTTTGCTTTAAAATTAAATTATTATAATCTTAATTCAAGAGATGAAGGATTTTGAAAGTCTGACTGTAATCGGTGTTGAGTACTAAGATTAACCCTGAAAGTGAAAACATTCGTTAGAAATTTAGCAAAGTAATCAAAACGTAATCAGTTACATTACTTTAATAAAGTGACTGAAGTGGTTACACTAATTATTACAGTTCCTAACTTTCCAAACCCTGTTTTTATTAACTAACATAAGCAAGTATTAGTAAAGTAAAAAATACATTGCATTCATTGTACATTAACTAATGGTAATTATGTCAACAAATGAGACCTTACTGTAAAGTGTTAATAATTCAAATTTAAACTATATTTTGGATGTATGTGAAAGAACACATAATAAAAAGCAACATATTGACCTGTAACCAGATGGTGAAGATGCAGCGCATTTCCACACTAATGCACCGACAGCACAAGCACACATGCTCTCTTATGAATTGATTTTCGCACAGCTGAGGTGACCTTCGCTAAATTGTGTTCGTCTCAGGGGAACTAAATCATGTACCACTGCCTGTCATATGAGCCTGTAAATATGAAAAACTTTTCTGCTGAAAGCTGAATGCATGTTTGTCTTGAATAAGCTCAGATTTTGAATGGCCACAATCAACAGCATTTTTGATACCGACGGCCTGTCAAACAAATGATTTGGCATGCTGTTCTCTTTAAATTGGGAAACTCTGTGACATTTTCCTGCTCGGGCAATCTCTCAATCTAATATTCATGAGGTGTGAGTATGCGTGCTGTGTAAACAACAGACTGACCTTCTGTGTGCACCACTGAGCCGGTGTGACCACCCCAAAGTCCTAATGGACCGGCGGTGGCCTATCAACAACCCGCACCAGCTTACGAGCCCACTGATATGCAGGTTGCCTGGATACAAAAAGCATAATTAAATGTGATTACCATCCTCTTCACATTCAATCTGAAGTATTTAAGTGTTCTGGTTGTTGTTGTGTTTTTCTGAACCATATAATTCCAACATTCATCAAAGACAGAGGTCAGTTAAGGAACTAGTCAGCTGTGTGTCTGTGAACTCTGGGGGCTTGTCATAAAATATGACTGGCTTGTTGGGTGAATAACAATATGTCACAATATTCTCATCATGATGGTGAGTGCACTGGTTGCACTTTGGAAAATGTCATGAAAAAAAGTGTTTAGGATCTGATATTCTTGAAAAAATGATTTGAAATATATTTTAATAAAATATACTATTATATTATAATATAGTATAATAGTTTGTATTTTATAATGTACAGGTATGATATATTATTTATTTATAATATTAATTTATGAATGTATTAAACATTTTAAAGTATAAATATTTTAATGTTCTATTTAATACATTTCATAAGTGATTTGGTTTAATAATTTGGTTTGTTACTATTTATAATTTACTAAATATTCCATAAATTAAATTAGCATATTAAAATAACAAATGGCCATTGGTGGGAATGGAATAAACTTAATGTGTCCAAAAATATTTTAAAATATCTTCTGTTTGATCCCTGATCATACAGCAGTTCAAATGCTTCTAAACCTAATAGAATATATCATAATATATTATTTAATTATAATATATTGTAATATAATATAATATAAATTAGTTTATATTTGAAAATAATATTTAACTGTAATAGAATAGAACAGAAATTAGTGCTGTAGTTATTTAGGCCATTAGTGGGAATGTTACAAAATTATTGTATTCAATAATATTTTAAAATATGTTCAATATGTTCTGTATGAGCTCAATCATATGTTCACATGATCTTAATCCCAGAGGTTTAAGTGAAAAGTATTAATTTAATTTATAAAACAGCAAACTAATTGAAACAAAGTGTCTGTAAATAATCATTTATCTATCCTATCTTCCCAACAGATTCCCAAATCCAGCAGATATGTCTGGGATGGATGGGACGGTGGAGGAGATAAATGGTACAGAAGTGGCCAGCGAGAGTTTCCTGAGGTTCAGCCCTACATCTGTTTCTACCGGAGCGGCCGCTGCCTCATACGGACGGACTGCGAATGTTTACGTCTACGTCTCCATCTTCCTCAGCTTGCTGCTTTTCCTGCTTACCCTGCTGATCATTGCTCTCCACAGGCTGAAGAACATCATATCCTCCAGCTCTTCATACCCAGAATGCGGCAGTGAGGCCGGGAGCTCCTTCACTAACATGGAGATCTGCAGCATCTCCTCACAGAGATCAACAGTGTCATCGCTGTCCTGACAGCAGAGAAAGACAGATTGATTACACATGTCTGAATGTACTGATATTCTAGAAGTTTAGAAATATTTTAGCAAGTACTTTGGCATATATAATTAAATATTTAGCATTATCATTAACATTATTCAGAGTAAATAATTCCACTAACCATGTATTACTAAAATAAATAAACAACAGCAGATCCTGTATTGAAACAGAATGTACTAAAGCATTGTCATCAAGGCTTGGTATGATTTTGGAAAACTGTTAATGACTTGTGTATGTCAATCTTGTTATGTACATAATGAGCTGTAAATAGAAAATTATATTTGACTACACTTTCATACATTAATATTACATACTTTAATACATCGAAAATATATAGAATACAACATGTCATCCCCTGAAGCCTTGAATAAAATCTGATTTGCTCATAAAATATGCATAATAATCATGACTTTAATTCTCCAAGCAAAAATGTTTGGTGTTACAATGAAAAGGAACAGCATACAGTGGCCCCTAAAACTATTTGAATACTTAAGGCACACTTACAAATGTATGAATTTGTATTAGAAATCAAATATAGCAAACAGACTGTAATAAACTTATTTTTTAAAACTCACTTTTGCATGTACAGTACTTAAAGTGTTAAGGTGATTTTTATAAAGCCAGTTTAATAATGTCTGAAAATTTAAGAAAATTGAAAATGATTTGCCAAAGCATTTTTTCCCCTTGTGTTCCATGTATAACACAACAGAACTGTTTGATATATTTAGATACTTGTGACCCTGGAGCACAAAAGCAGTCTTAAGTAGCACGGTTATATTTGTAGCAATAGCCAAAAATACAAATATGGGTCAAAATTATTGATTTTTCTTTTATGCCAAAAATCATTAGGATATTAAGTAAAGATCATGTTCCATTAAGATATTTTGTAAATTTCCTACCGTAAATATATCAAAACTTCATTTCTGATTAGTAAAATGCATTGGTAAGAACTTTATTTGGACAGCTTTAAAGGCGATTTTCTCACTATTTTGATTTCTTTGCACCCTCAGATTCCAGATTTTCAAATAGTTGTATCTCGGCCAAATATTGTCCTATCATAACAAACCATACATCAATGAAAAGCTTATTTATTCAGCTTTCAGACCTTGGTTTTGTGGTCCAGTGTCACAATTGTCTTATCTACTTATTTGATAGATACTATACACAAATGGAAGATAGAATACAATACAAGCAATACAGTCTGCAAAAAACAAGCAATCAGAGACCCAACACAGATACATAATGAGAAGTCAGGGCCATTAAGTAAGCCTGAGGAGTGATTCAGTTACGTTTATTGAGCTGTCTAACAGCTGTTAGGAAGAAACTAGAACGAATGTTGGATTTTGTAATCTCAGCAGTTATGTGCAGCTGAGTGAGATGGATCATTAGTGATTTCTTAATAGGCACAAATGCTGGATGTAACAGTATCTTACCTATACCTGAGATATGATTTCGAAGCTTTACCGACGATGCATTCTGGTCTTTTTGTTTGTTAGCGGGTCAGCATGATTTCAATGCTTTGCACACTACGCCATAAATGTAGACTGTTTTTTTGTTCTGTCATTTGTGATTTAATCTGATGTTTAGTTACCTAATTCAATCACACTCATATATTTTAGAGTCGCCTACACGTGCAAATGTAGTTTTAGTGCAGTATCTGCACCGCTGTGTGGAGCCGCTAGAGGGCTCTATTTCCATTTTATCACACAAGCGAGTCTCTCCTTCTGCAGCGGCCATTCCTGTTTTGTTTTCGTCGTGACAGGAGTCCTTCACAGCTCATATTCTTCCGTTTTTAAATATTTATTAGGTTACTTTTAGTTAAAAATGGGACATTTTTAACGACAGTCATATAAAATCAGCTTAACGCTCATTTATTCTGTGTGGAATTGACAAAGGTCGGATGACAGGTGAGAACACTAAAGAGACAAAATGAGCGACAGCGTTCATCTGGGTTTAGTAAACACGGGTAAAGACGGCCAAACTCCCGCAGCCGCGGACAGCAACACCACCCCGTCAGACCAGGAGAACTTCCCGTACGACACGGAAGATCCGGGCGAAGAGAGCGACGCGGCGGAGGCGAGAGACGGCGCGGCCAGTCCCGAGGACCTCAACGACGACGAGACGTCCGGAGAAAGCGAGAACGTGCCCAAGACCTGCATCTATGACGGCTGCACGGAGACCACGACGCAGGTGGCCAAAGCCAGGAAACCCTGGATGTGCAAAAAACACCGGAATAAGATGTACAAAGACAAGTATAAGAAAAAGAAAAGCGACCAGGCCATGTCGACGGGGAAACTAGAAGTAAGAAATGCTTGTTTGGGATAAATAACAGCTTCGGTAAACGGATTAATTAGTTTTAATCCCAACCTTCTAGGCTTATTTCAAACTCTGTTCTCTGTTCGTGATGTGCAGGAGAGTTCGGAGGAGAGGCCTGTATCTGTTACTAAGCAACGGCTGGGTACCGTGGGAGACAGACCCGCCAGACCATCCCTCATTGAGCAGGTGCTGAACCAGAAGAGACTGGTAAGAGCAGTAAAACACTTTTTTTTGTACTATAGGACTCGCTAGTTTTAGTTCTATACAGCCTATTAACATGTGGGTGCAGAAAAGTGTTATTTATCTACATACTATATTATAGTTTACTATTATAGTTATTACTATTCTGAATTGTTTTTATATTTTTGTAGTTTTGGATTTCATTTTAATTATGTTTTTTTTATTATGTTTCAATTTTAGTTTTTATTTGGTAACACTTTACAATAAGGTCTCATTTGTTAGCAGTTAATTTATTAACTGTTTATTAATTATTTATTCATCTTTGTTAATGTTAGTTAATAAATATGTTCATGTTAGTTCACAGTACGTTAATGTTAATAGATTAAATTTAAAATGTAATTTATTTTAACAAATGTAAATGTTAATAATGTATTAGTAAGTGAAATGCTATATAAATATTGTTCATGTTAACTAATAGTTAATGTTAACAAATGAAATCTTATTGTAAAGTGTTACCTTTTATTTATTTCCAGTTAGTATTTTTAGTACTTCATCTTAAACTTAATTACTAAGGCGACATTTACTAATTGCTTACAAATTACCTTTTTTTTTTTAAGTTTTTCATCTAATATCTGTTTCTTTATTTCAGTTTCATTTTAATTAACAAACAATTTTTTAATAGTATTAATTTTAGTTTTAGTTAACAATAATGTGCAGAGGTGTGTGGTTATTAGAGTAGTTAATGCATAATTCATAGTCGTGTGAAAATGAAATTCGAATTAAGTTTTTTTTTTCTTTTTATTAATCAATCTCTGTAATACATATATTATACGAGGCATCACAGACAAAAAAAATCACAAATATTTTGAAGTTACATTATTTGTAATGCAAAATAAAATTTATAGAAGTAATAAATAAATAAAACCTAATTCAACATTTTTTTGAAAGTTTGTTTATTTAGATGTATATTAAGTATATTTAGATGTTTTTCAGATTTTAAGTATGCATATGCATATATATATATAAGTATATTTAGATGTTTTTCAGATTTTAAGTATGCATATATATATATATAGGTTAGTGTACATTGGGTTAGTGAATTTTATATAATTTTAAAATGTCATGTCTATAATATTTGTAATATAAATGCCATCATTAATATTTATATTAACCTAGTATTATTTTATAGCAAAGTGACTACTTACCACTAGCTCATATTATGATGTTTTTGGGTTTCAGTCTCTGCTGAGGAGTCCAGAGGTCATCAGTTTCCTTCAGCAGCAGCAGCGTTTACTGACCACACAGAATCGAGGTCAACCACAGCACAACTACTGAAGACTGAAGTTTTACTCCTCCTGTCGAGGATTTAATGCAGACACATTTCACAGACATTTTTAAATGGGCAGTATTCTATACTCGTGTGGAAACCGTGAGCATCTGTGACCTACAGCCATCCTTGATGGTGTGGAGACTGTCAACACTGCATTCTGAAAACTGGGATATTTGACAAGGATCTGATTTACTACTGTCGTCATCAAGCTCTTTGAGATCATGAAATGAATTAGCAGATAAATCTACTATATATCAACAATCCATTTGAATAACCACCCTGTTTGGACACATGTAGTGTCTTTTAGGATTTTTTAATTATTGATCGAAAATATAAGATGGCAGCTGTTATCGAAAAATAGTTTTTAGAGATCTTATTCTAATCTGTAATAATGTTACCGGTGAAAGCTACAATTTAGTTTCACCTTTTTTTGCCACATCTTGACCGTGTAGCTGAAAGTAACAGCGTACACAGAGAACTGTTCAATCAGCTGTTATTTTAAACATGGTGTAAACTCAGTAAGTTGCTAAGAGCGTTCAAATGAAGTTTTATTGATCTTGTGCAGTTTTCAGCTTTAAAAGCATTAATACTTATGGATTTTCCGGGTCAAAACATAAACAGGCACAAATAGAAGGGAGTTTTTTTGTATTACAACAACAAGAAAGCTAACGCAAATGAAAAAACAACATGACATGTTATAGAAGACACAAATAAACCATTTCCATAATAAGTACCTGCCTACTAATACATTTCTTTGGCTTCCTATTAGAGAGCTTCTTTCTGAATTGATCTCAGCTACTACATACTGTGAAGTAGTAGTGTTTTTTTTCTTTATTAAAATCATTGCAACGCTTATCTAACCACTGCTTATTTAACAGCATGACATTGTAAATATTTCCTGGCTGATCCTATAGCAGTACCATAAACATCCACTAAAAAGACAGATATTTTCAGAAGAGAAAGAGCGTTATGTGTCTTGGGGCGCTGTAAAAGTCTATTGGAGAACTATATTCCCATTGTTCTGTAATGCATTAGGACACAGAGGAAATAGGATTGTGTGGAGAGCCCATCTGGGTCAAAACTTTGTCTAGCCACTGCAGGGGCCCATGCAGGTGGATTTCTATCCAGCAGGGGGTGCTGGTGACATCCTGACGGTGGTACTCCGCTCCCCAGCCCTGAGAAGAGGACGGATTTCATTCTCAATAATTGGACGTGTTTATACAACAGCTAAAGCAGCATTTAAAACAGATTTTAAAAAACAAATCAACAACGATACAAATATTACAAGTATTTAATTAAATAACTTCAAATCTGTTTCCCCTAACCTCGCATTTAATTCATATTTTAACTTAGAAATGATCACAATTTATTGTTTTTTGTCTGCATATGTACAAATCAAGAAGGGAAGATTGTATGTGTCGTATCAGTCAGTAACCAGAGAGCTCTAGAGTTATGGGATCTGCAGTGTGTTTTGGCAGAGCAACATCCATTAAACAGCAAGCCAGAGATTAGAATAACTGCATATTAGGTTTGCATAGCAACACATAGAAGATTTTCTATTTGGAAGTGTTAAGCACCTCAAGAGCTTGTGAATGACGTTCATGACCTTTCTAAATTTGCGATATATAGGCCTTTTGCCTATATTATTTGTTAATAAGCTTGACAACTGAGTCTTATATAAAATACTGTATATTATTATATTTAGAAAAAAACTATAAAATTAAGTCATTTTTTTAATTTTGAAGAAAAAGAATATAGTGTTTTCTAGGGTTGGGTACCGAGAATGAGTTCTGATTCAGAACTGGTTCTATTTAAAGTAGAAAATACTGGCACTAAATGGTTCTCGCACATACGTTTTGTATATTCACACATTATCTTACAAAAATACTTATTAAAGTACTCTGACAGAGTTTCATTTACTACTTAATCATAGACATTGCTACTGAATCTACAAGCGTTAAAAAAAATGCAACCAGTGTAGTCCGATGTCCGAATTAATGACTCTTACGAACCGGATCTTTTTAGTGAATCAAAAGCATACAGTACGACCAGTGTAGTCCAATTCCCAAATGAATGACTCTTAGGAACCAGATCTTTCTAGTGAATCAAAAGCAAAAGACCGATTCCCAAAGATAATACTCCAAAGACTTGGTTCTTTTTAGTGAATCAGATGTCTACAGCGCAACCACTGAAGGCTGATTCCTTAACGAATGACTCTAATGAATCTGTTCTTTTTAGTGAATCAAAAGCATACAGCGCAAGCAAAGAAGTCTGATTTCCGAACGAATAACTCTTATGAGCTGGTATTTCTAAATGATTCAGAAGCATCCAGCACAACCAGTGTAGAATGATTCCCAAAGGAAAGACTAAGGATTCGAAGCATACCTTACAACCAGTGTAATTTTATTCCCAGTGCAGATTTGACTAGTGACTCTAATGAGCTGGTTCTTCTGTTCTGCTGGTGGTTGCCAGGGTGTTGCTATGCTGTTCTAGGATGCTGCTAGGGTGCACCACATATTCTATATAAACCTCTTTACCTTGACAAAGCTCATCCTGATGGTGCACATCTTGGTAAGTTCATACACCACCTCGAAGCCATGATTGACAGACTGTGACAGCAGCTGGGCAAACAGCTGGTTGTTGAAGATCTTCAGGCTGCATCCACTCGGGATCTTGCAGACGGTGGTGGGATGGAAACCGTGCTGGTAGTTACAGTTCCGGCTCTGTACGAAAATACTGCTGTCGCTCAGACACTCTGCGTACACCTCTCCTCCGACGTAATACAAGTGCACACCTAAAACAAAAGAGGAAGACATTTACAAACGAGTTACTACTTGCACATTTATTATTCAAAGTCATGAATAATCAAAATGTATTTTTAACTCACTTAATGCACGCTCCTGATCTTATTGTTAACATTATTCCAAAAATTGTTATAATAGTTCCAAATGTTCTTTTTCCAAAAGAGCTTTCTGGATCCACTGTCATCACAAAACCAATAGTCAAGAATTTTTCTTTTTTAACAAGTCACTGTTTTAGTAAACTTGTGTCCATTCTAGTATGTAACCAGTAACTTTTATGAGCTTATAAGTTACACAACATTAGTACATTTTGTTTATTCTAATACATTTCATTTTCTTGAAAACAAAGTCAGATTTATGAATTATGAATTCATAATAGCCAGATTCCATTAGCATTTAAGACACATTTAGAAGGATTATTGTTGTTAACTAAAATGAAATCTATTTAAACATTTTTGTTCATTTGAATAAAGTTGAAATAAAATAAACATTAGATGAAAAACAAATTTCAAATTTGAAATGCTGCCTTGGCTGAAATACATTTAAGTTGAAACACTAAAATTACTAAGCAATAAATTAAAATCTAAAAAAGATGTAAAAATAAATTAAACTTAAAAAAAAAATTCAAATAAATTAAAATTAAATAGTCATTTAAAAAAAAAAGAAGCACACGAACAAAAGCACATCAAAAGATTAAAAATTAAACTGAAATTAAAATATAAACTGAAAATATAAAAATAAAAGCTAATTCAAAATATTTATAACAAAGTATGACACTATAGAATTAATGCTAAAATAACACTGCTTTACAGGTCCACAAAAAGAATAAAAATAACATCTGACGATTTCTACGAAGCACAAAGTTGACACATAAAACAGTATATCCACCTTTGAACTTGGTAAATCCCAGAAATCATCGTCCCCAAACCCAGCATTCATCACGTTTTATCACGTGCCAAGCGGAAACCTTAATAATCTCCGTTCTTCTGAAGCATCCTGATCTGGATTATGTCGTTGTCCTTGGCGCTCTTCCCACCAGGATCTCTCACACAAGTAGATGGAACTCAAACTTGGCCTCCGTCCATCTGTGCCCGGCATGTGTATGTGTGCATACTCCTCCCTGTCACTGCTGTAACCTAGGGCAACACTTAATGTCTTTCCAACACTGGCACACTGACGCTCATCTAGTGCCCTGAGAAAAGCCAACATTTGGATAATGTGGACTCTATCTGTTTCGCTGGCTTTCTGAAGCGCAGTGATGTTGACTGGCTGGCGCCATAAAACGGTGGTGATTTTTTTTTTTATTACTTTCTCTTGGAATTGAATCAACTGATGGAAGACATTATCAGCAGCCTGATCTTCTCAGAACAGCTGGGGTTTCTGTCCATTTCTGATCCCAAAACCCTCATCAAAGACAAAAATGTAAAACTTTCAACAAACCTTTGCCTATGTGTCTGCGAGTGTGTTCAATGGTGGAGTTTCGGTTGACGTTGGAGAGTAACCCGAGGCAGAAGCGGTTCTTGTTGTTGGAGGGGTCCGTGAAGCCGTCCACGAGGATGCTTCTGGAAGAGGCATGGAACGTCTCACCCACCCTGTTGTTTAGTTCGTAATACGCCACTGAACACCAGTATTCTGGTTCCTCGTAACACACCGGCCTCAAGTCTGGGAAAAATTAAGAAATAAAATATAGAAATACATAGTCATACCTCTTAGTGTTCAGATTAATATTTAAGATGCATTTTAATCAGAAATAATGTCATCATGATTAAACACTTTCATTTTTGGGCACACTAGACTGAATTAATTTTTCTCATAATTTAAAAAACAAATTCATCTGGTTTAAGCTTAAAAGTTCGAAATTAGATTACTACATAATTCTTTTCCATTAGTGTTATTACATAGTTTTGATGAATTTTATTCTAAAATGATTTTTTTTAGTATTACTTTTATACTACTTATTTTCAGTTTTTCATTTTAATTTTAGTCCTTTTGTTGTTTTAGTCTTTTTTTATTAAATATTTCTATTGGTTGTATTTTTATTTCAGTTTTAGTAATTCAATGTTTTGTTTTTCATTTCAGTTAGTTGTTAGTCAAATGAATATTTCTAATTTTTGTATTAATTTTTTTTTTCCATTTAATTATTAACGTGTTATTTTATTTCTGCTTTATTTCAATTACTAAAAACTATTTATTAACAGTTTTAGTTTTATTTAACGTTAACAACACTGTACATGAGTAGGTGAGTTCACAACTTTTGCACATTTCAGTGTATATAATGCACAGTCTAGTGCTTCACCTATATGTGGGGCTGACAGAATGAGTTTATTGCTGTTGGAGGACTCCCCTGGTTTCACATCCTCAGATGGAGAGGTCTCCATCATACTGTAGGGTGGTGGAGGCGTCTCTGCTGTGGAATGAGAACATGTTTTTTTAGAGATGGACGATTGTACAAATGTATGCAATTCAATGCCACAAAGGAACATCAAATAAAATGCTTGAGAAATCATCGCTAATGAGCGTCTTATGTTGTACCTGTGATTTGGTAGGGGCTCCCAGGTTCTGTCCCACTGCTGGGGGAGTTGGGGAAGCTGTGCGCTGTCGGGGACTGGTTTAAAGAGCTGGAGGGGGATGAAGAGAATGAGCTACAGGGCATCGCAGGGAAGGAGTCTGGGTAAGTGGCATTTTGGGGCATGAGAGGCTCGTTGTGTAGGGAAGCATTCCGGAACTTTGCCAACAAGCTGTGCTGGGGATTGAACTCACTGTGACGAGGCACAAGGACCGGGGGTAGAACTGTTTAAAAAAAAAGAACAGGAAGAGTTACTTACAGATGCATAAAGCATTAATCAATATAGAAAAAAAAAACAAGCAAGAAAAGTGGTTTGTGTATTGATTTCTACCTGGCGTCTCCACACGGCGATAATGATACGGATTGATGCAGATCTCCTTTTGCTTAGAGCCGAAAGGAAACTCGCAGCAGTCTAGCGCTTTGAGCTCGTGGTGCGACTGAAGATCCGGCCAGCGCCACACTCTGCAGTAGATGACGTGCGGCAGACCTTTACGATGGGACACCTGGAGCCTTCCGTCCAGGGATCGAGGGATGGTAACGCATTTACTGGGCTGGCCAGGACAGCTCAGAGCCTTTTCCAGTTCTTCCATGGCCCCTTTTTTCTTCTTGAGCTTCTTTACGAGGGAATCCACAGCCTTTTCCGCCCACTTTTCCTCCTCGTCTCCTTGTTTCCAGCCTCCAGCTCTTTTTCACAGCTGGACTGGTGAAGGAGAAGAGGATGTGATGGATGTAGGAGTGCATCGTGCAATGGATTTTTCTCAAAGCTTGGGGCAGATCTGTTTTAAATCACTCCAACCCAGGAGCCTCGCTTTATTTCTTTACAGCCAAGATACAAGAGGGTATAGAATAAACCCCCTGACGGTGATTATTTTCGTCAGGCGGTCAGCCGTTTTATCTGGTGAAAAAAACAACGAAGCATGTCAGATTTGCATTACTAAAACTATAATTGAATTTGCATTAAATTAATTAATAAGTTGTTAATTATTTTAAATTATTTAACATTTTAAAAATATTACTTATTTAAAAATGAAAAGTACAAACGGAAAGTTCAAAAACACAGACATAATTTTTGAACTATTTATATTGTGGTCAAAGAAATATGTTTTTTATATTACACAAATGAAAATGAAATATTCATCATTATTTATGTATTAAGTAAAACAAAAATGTAGACTTTTTGCTTTATGGTAATGTGAATTAGTGACAAAAATATGCTTAAGTGTCATGAAAAATAATGCAAAAATATAATTTTTAGCCTCTTTCCTATGATTTTGGGGTGAAATGTGACATGGGCATATTCTTTTGTGAAATTCGCCCAATTAGGGTGTCATTTGTTGGCGTAAAAAACAATATTTTCTTGGGCAGATCTCAAGATCTTATACTGGAACCCAACATCATGCATCAGTGCGTGCTGGGATTTCTGAATTATTGCTGAGTTATTGTTGCTGTCAGCAGGCCCTACTGTGTTTCTCACTGGACCTCACCTATTCGTCCTCTCCCTTTCCTGCCGAAGCTTTCTGATGCAGAAAGCGATCTGCTAAAAATCAATGCCGTTTGAGCATTTGAAACCAGAGATGCTTGCTTCCATCTTTGGCCAGACTAGGCAAATAAAAGCTTCTGAAAATATTATCGCATGCCAAACTAGAGGTGTTAACAAATCCCTAACTAAATCAAATAACCGTAGGAGAAAAATGAGAGCATGTAGGATTGATAGTGGTGCATGAAATCATGCTTTGGTTTCAGGCAGGCAGATCAATTGAGGGTGAATTCATCTGCTCTGTTCTCAAAGACAGTGTGTCCTTATGAAACTGGCGTCTGGCAGTCTGAGTGCTGAGATAGGCTTAATCACCTCACTCCCCCGCAAACGCGCATACACATCCTTTCCATCAACTTCACTTTGTTTTTTGCTTTAAGAAATGTTGTAATGTTACATTTAGCACTTTAAAAAAAAAACTATTCCAGGTGTAGCAACTGTCACGATGTCTCTCTTTTGGAGCAGCATCTTTAAACAGCAAGTGGGATAACAAACAACGTCTGTGTTTACGCAGCCTACCGTGTTATATGGGTTTACATGCAAGAAGCAACAAGTTTCAACGTGAGGAAGAAAAAATGAAAGTTAATAAAAGTTTTAAAAAGACTCTTGTCATGACTTGTTATAAAACGTTTAATTTTTATATCCTGAAATAAACTCTATATAATAATATCAGGAAGTGTATCTATTATACGTGTTTTATTCCTTACCTTACTGTGTCGAGTCGAATAACAATCCGAGTAGTCGGGTAATTCCGCGAAACAGCCGAACGCTGAATCTCGCGCCGATTGGAGGTGTACAGCGCGGGTGTTTGGATGTAGCGAGCGCCGCGGCGTCAGTCTGACTGGAGCCTCAGCGCCTTCGTGCGGAATTCATCCGCTGCTCCTGGAACTCTCCCAGGACGTCAGACACACACAGGGATCATCCCAGTCAAAAAGAGCAGCCTGCCTGAGGCTCACTCACAGGCCTATTATTGAGAGAAAACAGGTCATTGTGGGCAGCGGCGTTTCGCTTTTAATTTGTTTTCAGGGTCAGATGACAAGTGCGGACAGTCTTTTCCCTTTCACGGGAAGCGATGCACCTTTTTTGGCCAAGGTTGTAAAGTGAGAATGATAGTTACTTTTTTCAACGGAAATTTCTAGAATGTTACTTTCAAGCGCTCAGCGTTCCAAAGGAAGTTCTGTTTGAAATTTAAAAAAAAAAAAAAAAAATCGGTTGAGGTTCAGGTAGCGCAACCCAAACTGTAGTTTGATGACTCTTAAAACTCATCTCTGGTTTCAGTCCCATATAGATCGTAACCTGCTAATTTCAACGCTAACATGGGACATTGGAATTAAAGTGTCAAATTATTTAATAATTTAGATCAAGTAAATAAAAAAAATCAGGTGTTCATTTAAAAACATTGCTCTGTTCATTCTCTGTGAACACATACCAGATATATTTTTAGCACTTGAAAAATAGAAGCTTGTTAAAGTTAAAATATAAATTCTAGTGAAATCAAAGCAGATTTATTGCCAGATTGGCGGAGTGCCAACGCGTTTATCGATAGCCCTACTTTTCGTGCGCTCCTCTGCGCGGATGGATACACTTCGATTGTGTGCGTACAGTGACTTGTCCAGTTAATGACGCAAGCCAGGATGGCGACAGAGAGTCTAGAAGTTTGACATTTTCACAGTTTACAACAACTGCAGGGGAACGTAACAATACTCCCAATAATGACAGCTCGCATATTTAGTGCAGTCTTTGATCAAATGCGTTTGGCAGGGGGGAATTCGCTTCCAATAAAAGGGCAACGCAAAATTAACCTCTTCAATCAAGGTGCACAGGATCATATAAGTTACTGACGGGTTCGGCAGACGATAAAAATACAATACATCAATTAATAGCTGCTTGAATCAGTGATCTTAAAAATAATTTATCAATGTATAATATTGAAATACACCCTCTTAGAGTGGCTGACAAGATACAGGGGCAGAATAAGAACAAATGGCTTCCTGGTGGAGAGAAAGGAAGGACAAACGGGATACTCTCTCCAGGGTGCAGAGTAAACCACATTAAAAAGCCCTGAGTACATGCCAGACCATGGACCATTTCAGTCGGTCAAATGTGTTTTTAAACCTTGTATGCGTGGGATGAATGTGTTAAAATGGATTTGGGTGGCACTGATTTCAAACATCCAAGTGCACATCACTTTCATTTCTTTTAAAATTGCAAATCAGGCCCAGAAATTATTCTTTGATGCTCTGCATTAAACAAAATCTGAAAAAAACAACAACCCTGTAATCTGCTTCCAAGCAAACATTTTCAAATTACTTGCAGAAACGCTGATTATATATATTTTTTTTATTTGGCCAAGAACCAAATAAAACTTAATACAGTATGTAAAAGAAATATGGAAAACAGCAATATTACATAAAAAAAAAAAAAAATACAAGGACAATCCGCATATGTAGTCACGGCACGGTCAGTGATAATAAAATGCTAATGCTGTTCACCGACTGCGTTCACAGTGCACTCATTGGTGGCAATGGGCTGTGCGTTCAACCGTTGGCCCCTGTTCGCTCATGAACAGCACGCAAACAGTAACAACAGCTACTGAGTTTTTCTCTCAGACTCCAGCCTCCAGGCACCAGTGAGGTAACGCAGTCTGATAAAGACTAGATCCCGGCCCATCTGTAGCCAACTCCAGAACGGCACCAACTTTGACCCTAAAATGTGCAATAAAACAAGTCTTCGTTACCTCATAGAGAAAATAACCTTCATTTTTGTGACATATACTGCCAGAAAACTGACATCACAAACCTTCAATCTCTGTCCAGTTAACAGCCACTTCTACTACAGGGATATCAAAACACTGAGCAATGAAGAGAAGCTCCACATCAAATGCCCTGCAAGGACAAAAACATTTATTTCAGTTAAAAGGTTCAAATTAAAATCATTTAATCTAGATTTGATGCTGTAAATGAAAAAGTCGTAGAGACACTTCAACATTTAAAGGGATAGTTCACCCAAAAATGAAAATTCTGTCATCATTTACTCACCCTCAAGTAGTTCCAAACCCGTATGAATGTCTTTGTTTTGCTGAACACAAAGGAAGATATTCTGAAGAATGTGGGAAATAGAGCAGTTCTGGGGCACCATTAACTTCCATAGTATTTTTTTTCCTGCTATGGAAGTCAATGGTGCCCCAAAACGGCCTGGTTACAAACATTCTTCAAAATATCTTCCTTTGTGTTCGGCAGAACAAAGAAATTCAAACGGGTTTGGAACTACTTGAGGGTGAGTAAATGACGACAAAATTTTCATTTTTGGGTGAACTATCCCTTTAAGCCTCCTTACCAGCGTTCCACATGCAGGCTGGAGAAGGTTTTCAAGGCAGCTTCACGGGTGAAGAGCTTAAAACCACATTGTGTGTCTTTAATCCCTCTTACACAGAAGAACCACACCAGGAAATGGAATCCATACATCAGGAACGTTCGGAACAGAGACCGCTGTCACAAGAAGAAACAGAAGAATGAAAATGCAAAAGTATTGGCAATTTTCTCATGAACATTAACTGTCATGTGCCAGATTTACCTGAGCCACTGCTTCTTTTTCCAGGTGAGCTCTGGAGCCACAGGAGATCGCCATGTTATCCTGCATGGACACATGAGAAAAACATTTTCAGATGCACTGAGATCTTTTGGCAAGGAAAGGTCTGCTGGTAATCTGATAACCGTATCTCCTGGCTGAACTTCAAACAGATATTTAATCCACATACCAACAAGGGATTGGCAATACGCTGCCTGTCTATTCTTATTTACAAAAAGCAGAGTCTCACAGGCTTCTCACTGATGCTCCCAAGACCTTCTTCAACGTTTTCAACGTCAGCAAATTTAGTGGCTCCGTCTGCATCAGCCATGAGAATGACCCGTCCGCGACAGCTTAGGGTTCCCTGAGTAGAGATAAACAGGATAAGAGACAACGTTCAACTATTTCATTATCTAAGTGAGTGCAAAATAAGGCTTTTAGCTGAGATTGAGCACATATTTAAACTGCTTCAGGCATAAAGCTACATAACTGATTAATTATTGAGCGCAGACAGCATGTTTGTTATGTCTTTCATTAGATTTCATCAGAAATCTGGATAATGCACAAAGAGAACTGGGTGTTTTTGTATTGTTACCATTCTCACTGCACCGCCTTTTCCACGGTTCTTCACCAACGTCAAAACTCTCACTTTTTGTGCACCATACTTCTTAGTGTATTTCATGGCAACCTGAGAGTACAAGCATTCAGTTTGAAAAAAAATGATTCATTATTATTGTTATTGCTGATTATAATATATATATTATATAAAAAGTAAAACTACCTCTGTAGTTTTGTCTTTGCTGCCATCATCTACCACAATAACTTCATAGGTGAATGTTGGATTCTCCTTCTGTAAAATCAACAAGAGGACACCTTAGGTTAAACAGAGTCACTTAAGTTACAGCACTGCCATCTAGTGGTGAAACAGACTCTTAAACAGCCAGTCTGCAGAAGAATCCAAAAGAATTCATTTCTGGAGCTCAGATATTTTTACTTTTTTATTGATATTATACTTTATGTTTTCTACATATGTTATAATACAATCATAATCACAAATATTTTACTCAGAAAAACAGAACTCAACCACTAAATCATTTAAATCATAATTAAATACCGAACCTGTCTATTCTCCAGGTATTCCATGGCTTCATCCATCATAACAGGCACTGTGATTGGACAGAGATATACATTAATGATAAAAGCCCTCTTATTGCCAAGAGCAGATTAATGATTTTGAGCCATGTGGATCCAGTCGGGGTTCTAACCCAAAATTATATACACTGGTGGTCAAAAGTTTAGAATAATTAACATTGTCTTGTGCTCACCAAGGTTTCATTTATTTGATCAAAAATACAGTATTATTAAAACAATAATTACTAATAAAACTAAAAATTTTTACAATTTAAAAATGTGATTTCTATTTGAATATATTTTAAAATGTAATTTATCCCCAATGATGGCAAAGGTGAATCTTCAGCAGCCATTACTCCAGTCTATAATAATAATAATAATAATAATAATAATAATAAATTTAATACAAGTTTTTTTTTTCTGTATTTTGAGCAAATAAATCATTGAAGCCTTGGTGATCTTAAAGGGTTAGTTTACCCAAAAATGAAAAAAATTACCTCATTATTTACTCACCCTCAAGCCATCCTAGGTGTATATGACTTTCTTCTTTCAGACGAATACAATCAGAGTTATATTAAAAAATGTAGAGATGCAACGATTGCAATTTTCTTGGCCGATTGTGATTTCCAATTTTTTGGAAGCGTGACCTGCCGATACCGATTTATGCCAATTCTGATTTTCTTTTTAAGAACTAGAATTGACAGCATTTACAAACAAAAATTGATGCAAATTTCAATGCAAAAAATATTTACATAATAAAAGAAATTATTAAACATTACAATTCCCCCAAGTTACAGATTTTCTCTCATTTAAACAACTCTCAAAATAAAGTGCTCTGTGACTGGAAAGAGGAAGAAATAGTTCATTTAAAATGAGTTGCTGTATGTAACAAAACAGATGTCATTTCCCACTGTGTTTATAAATGGTCATTTTCACCTTATTAAATGTGTCATCTTTCACATCAAATTCTTACTTTGTTTCAATTAATTCAGTTAGCATAATAAGAAACTGTAGAGTTGTTACCATTCAGATGAAACCAGTGGTGGACAAAGTACACAGATCAAGTACTTGAGTAAAAGTACAGATACGTATAATAAAATATTACTCCAGTAAAAGTACTGCTTTTTCAATTTTACTCGAGTGAAAGTACAAAAGTACTCAATTTTTTATGTACTTAAGTAAAAAAGTACTGATAGGTAGATTTATTTTGCAATTTTATATAGACTACTTTATTTAATTTTATATTAGCACATATTTTTATAATCCTACAGCCCAAAATACCTGGAATTTTCCCAAAATAACCACTATATGGAGTCAAGATATATATTTGTTGTTGATATGCTGACGAGAGTGATGTAGTAGTTCACTGTGAAGCTTACGCTGCCATGTACCTGAGAGAAAACAGATCTGACCATCTCATTTTCACCAGTAAGAAAAAAGTGTTTTAAAACTTGTTGTTTTGCAGAACGTCAGTTATATATGACATGAGAATTAGGCCTGAAGTTAGGAAGAACATTTTTACTAAAATATAATTATATTTTCATAATGATTTTTGATCTATAAATTTCTGTGAGTTACTTTGTGTGTGCTGTCTCTCTCACACACTCACTCAGGCTGTGCAAGCCTCATCTGGCACGACATATACACATTATCAGTCACCATTCACACTGAATGCAATTAAAATTAGAATCATTCTCACGCGAAACAACGTGTTTACACGCGACTGCGAGTGTGAGTGTGCGCGTAGCTGTGACGTCACTGCCTGTGCCGCTGGCAATAAAAGGATCGGCTTGGAATCCAGTAGCCCCTCACTGCAGATCACAAGATCCAGGGGGTGTGGCTGGATCCACATCTAGGGGGTGGAGATTGGTAGGTGTAGGGGTGGAGATGGGTGGGTTTAGGGATCAGGGGTGGAGACAGGTAGGTTTAGGTATATGGAAGGTGGGAGGAGTTGGCTGTAGATCCAACCACGCTCCCTGGATCTTGTGTTCTGCAGTGAGGACCATCTCTCGGAATCGGCAAGACGTGAGACTGACCGGCCGGTCATGCGAAAAATCGGCCGATTCCGATCACTGGCCGATCAATCGGTGCATCTCTAAAAAAATGTCCTGGCTCTTCCAAGATTTCACTACGCCTACATCCAACGTCATCCGCTGGAACGCCACTTTCTTGTGAAAATGCGTTTGACAGTTAGAGAAAGCTAGAGATTATGGTTTATAACGTTTTAAATATGGATATTTATCTTACACAAACACCTCAATTCACTTCAGAAGGCCTTCATTAACCCCCTGGAGCCATGTGGAGCACTTTTTATGATGGATGGATGCACTTTTTTGGTCTTCTAAAATTCAACCA
Source organism: Tor tambroides (assembly GCA_021397915.2). Lineage (NCBI taxonomy): Eukaryota > Metazoa > Chordata > Actinopteri > Cypriniformes > Cyprinidae > Tor > Tor tambroides. Next base: position 29,773 of record JAFVLL020001307.1, read on the forward strand.
CCATTAACTGCCATTATATATAAAATTTTAACATAACTCCAATTGTATTCGTCTGAAAGAAGAAAGTCATATACGCCTAGGATGGCTTGAGGGTGAGTAAATCAAGGAGTAATTTTCCCTTTAAGAGACTTCTTTCAAAAACCTTAATTATTCCAAACTTTTGACCATCATTGTATACATATTACTGCATATACCATCAAAACAACTCACATCTGAGTTCCTCGTTGTATGACGGGACAACCACGGACAGTTCCAGTGATGGAGGGTCCATCAGACTGGGAAAAGACTCCTTCTTGCCATCTGCAGTCAAGAAGTGTTTCTCCTTCTCATGGCGAGTCTGATCTACCATGTTAGCACTGACATGAGCAAAGACAACAACCTAAAGACAAGATCAGGTGTGACACAAGAGAGTAACTAACTTGTTCAACTGGATGAATAGGTGAAGCTCAACAAGAGTGTCATTATATATGCAGAAGTATTTCAAAAACACTTTCATTCATTAAAATGCATTCGATTTTTGTTTTACAAATTAAAAAAATCATCAAGAGCAAACACACTAGCCTCATAAAACTTCCACAATATAATATAAAAATGTATAGAAACATATTAAAATGATAATAATACAAAGTGATATAAATGTACCAATAATAAGACGATCAGCGCCAGGATCAGCGAATACTGCATTAAGTCATATGAAGCGAAATTCATCATCCATATTCCAGAGAACATTGCACTGCAGGGAAGCTGTCACCAAACTACCCTACTGGAGCACACAGAGCAGCCTTAAAACGAGCCTTTCGGCGACTTCGTGAGGCGGGACATATATGAATGGGTGTCGTACTAAATTACGGAATAAACAGCTAAATCTCCATTGTTCAACTTTACTTCCAGTCACAGAAAAACACCTACGCGGAAGTCGTCCTCACAAACCACATCATCACAGCGGGCGAAGAACACGCAGCGCCGCATGAGAAAAAACACTAGCGCCCACACTGGAGCGGAGGACGCGAGATTCGCATCTTTACGTCATCGCAGTCTTCACGTGGTGCTTCTAAACATCATGGCGGCTGGTTTTAAGTGAGTGAGCTTCTACACAGCATGAGTTACATTAGTAGATTGTTTGTGAATTTTTCTTTGTGTAATAGATGTTTTTTGGACACTGAGATAATGACTTCGCTGTATTATTTAATGTAAATAATGAAGCATTAATTGTTTTTATTAGAACCGCGGAGCCTTTAGAATATCACAGGAGCTTTTTGGTGAGTTGATCAATTTTTGATTTGTTATAACACTAATCAAATAGTTCAGCTATACATTATCTTAATCTAATATTCTACAGAAAGAAAACTGTCGTCCAGATGGAAGGGAATTGGGAGAGTTCAGACCCACAACCTTAAATATTAGTAAGTATGGGATGCATTTATACATCTTTCGAAAGCGGAAGAAATGAGCTTTCCATTGATGTATGGTTTGTTAGGATAGGACAATATTTGAATATCTGGAATCTGAGGGTGCAAAAAAAACAAAGAGAGAAAATCCCCTTTAAAGTTGTCCAAATTAAGTTCTTAGCAGTGCATATTACTAAACAAAAAATAAGTTTTAATATATTTACGGTAGGAAATTTACAAAATATCTTCATGGAACATGATCTTTACTTAATATCCTAATGATTTTTGGCATAAAAGAAAAATGGATAATTTTGACCCATACAATGTATTTTTGGCTATTGCTACAAATATACCCCAGCGACTTAAGACTGGTTTTGTGCTCCAGGGTCACATATTATAATTAAAATGATCCGAATTTTCAATGCTTTACAAATATAGAGATGCTATTAGGTGTAATTGGATGAATGTGTCCTTCTAGGCTCTATATCTACAGCTGATGGATCAGCGTTGGTGAAAATTGGAAACACCACAGTGATCTGTGGAATCAAAGCTGTGAGAATAATTTTTATTTTTCTGAAAATGATGATATGGCTGTTGATTATGAAGTTACAGCATTTTTTTTTTTTCTTGCAGGAATTGACTATCCCGCCATCTGATGCTCCAAGTAAAGGATATATAGGTATATGTAAATTATAATTGGAGATTTGACAAATGTTATACATTGGGGTGTTGAATGAAATGGAAATCAAGTTCCTCTTTGCTCTCCAAGTCCCAAATGTAGATCTGCCTCCACTGTGCTCATCTAAATTCAGACCCGGTCCACCTGGAGAACAGGCTCAGGCAGCCAGCCAGTTTATCGCAGATGTCATTGAAAGGTACACCCACATTTCTCTGTGTTAAAGCAGTGGGGGGTGGGGAATTCCATATTTTATACTAGTTTATTTTTTCTGTTTTTTAGTTCAGATTTAATAAATATGGAGGAATTGTGCATCGAAAAATCAAAGGTAAGATAGAGTTAGTAAATCTATATTTCTGAATGACTCTAAAATATTTCTTTTCATCAAATCCTTTGCGTTTCTTTTGTCACTGATTTTTGTAGCTTTGTTGGGTGCTGTACTGTGATATTATGTGTTTGGATTACGACGGGAACTTACTTGACGCCTGCATCATAGTTCTGCTGGCAGCTTTAAAGAACGGTGAGCGCTTCTCTTGAATATAACATTTCCTCCTGCTGTTAGGATGACTAATAAACACAATTCATATTTCTCAGCCCAACTCCCTGAAGTCGCTGTAAACAAAGAGACGGATTTAGCAGAAGTTGACATCCAGAAGAAAAGGCCCTTGAAGATCAACCGCCACCCAGTTGGCTCATCGTTTGCAGTGTTTGATGAGTAATTGACAATTTATTTCTCTACTACACAACTGCAGTGTAGGGTGGTGTTATAACTCTATTTAATTTAGCTCAAATGAACTTTATGATCATTTCCATTTCCTCATTGAACAGCTCTATTATCATAGTCGACCCCACAGCGGAAGAAGAAAGCTTGTCAACAGCATTACTGACTGTGGTAACAGACGAAGAGGATCGACTCTGTGCCGTACACAAACCAGGTGAACATCAACATATTTGTGACAAATTGCAGGTTATTTAATTCAAACACATCTGGGTGAAAACTGAGACGGATTTTTTTTATATCAGCTTTAAAATACAGATTTACAGTTGATTTTAGCATGAGGATATAGGTTTTATATATGATATAATACATATATGATTTATGAGGGGTTTTTTGTTGTTGTTTGAGTTATTAAATTATAAGAATTAAAACAAACCAATAAAGAATCAGATACTACTAATACTATTGCACTTTAAAATATTATTTTATAAGAGTAGTATTTTATAATCATTTTATTTTACATAATCGTAAAATTACAATGCTGATATTCATCATTTTGCTGTAAATCATGAACTTTGAGGTTTAGTTGCTTTTATTTTGGTGGAGACTTTACAGGGAGACCTTAAAGCTTCTGTTTTGTTGACAAAAAAAAAAAAACGCTCTTTAAAAATTTAAAAAATGTACACAAATCATACAAATGAGCTGTTTTGGATCCAAAAATGGTGATCCCTGCGCATCTGCACATTTGATTTGAATATTTTTTTTGCTCCATTTTGTTTTAGGTGGGACGTCGTTATCTGGCGAGAAACTGCAACACTGCATAAATCGAGCCATAACGAGAAACAAAGAAATCAGCAAACTGGTGGACAAAGTCATAGAGAGCGTGAAGACGGCGAAATAAACACACACAGTCATGACATTTTTATCTAAAAGATGTATTTTTCACTGTCAATATATACTTTCTTTTTTATCACAATAAAACTGCCGACAAAGACCATTTACAAAAATTCTGCCTCAGTTTTCAGAAATGTCATCCATTCACATGGTTTAGATTTTTTTTTCTCCATAAGAATATACATCAACTCCCCCTCGGTATAACAAAATGCCATTTTAAAATGTGCCGTATAAAAACCGCACATGTAATTGCATGCTGGGACAAGGCGGCCTATCACTCTGACATCCAGCAGTAGAAAGAAGTTTTCTCGTAACGGTAAAGTTGAGCAACAGGTGATTGAGGCACATCTGTACGGCCCTTATTAGTGTGCGTAGGGTCCACCCTCTCAATCCAAACAGGCTCTCGTTGAAAGGGCCATTTGGAAGGAGAATAAAGACAGCATGCCGTAGAGAACCCTACAAGAATTGTCTCATTTAATATCTTGTATTTCTTTAAAAAATACGGTAATACTCTAAGGTCCCCTGCTCTAAAAATCCTCGCAGTATCTATTCATCTGTCCTGAGGTCAGGAGGGCAATTCCTGCACCCCTACCCAACTTTAGTCCAGTCAAGCCGCAGTCAGTCCGTAAAATGCTGCCGATCGAGCACAGTGGCGTTTGTTGACGTCCGGCTGGAGGTCATGATTTGGGGAGGGGCTGTGGCGTGCTGCGTTTCCTCTTACTTTTTGGCTGGTTGGCGGAATGTTGGCGTGCCTGTGCTGCTGCCCCCACTGCCATACCCATTTGCTGCTGTTGCATTTGGTGCTGCAAGAATTGCAACTGTGTGAAAGGGAAAAATAATGGATAATGAATATGTGCAGGTAAAAGTGTCCCCAGAGTCTCGTCTCACAGCAGCTGTGCCTCAGAAGCATAGAGATAAATGACACAAACTAACTGACACATTCAGCTCCAATTGTTGGATTAGTTGATTTGAATGTATCCACCCTCCATCGGTCCTTATACAAATGTAGCCAAGTGTGGGAAAACCATTCAAACTTTTCACCACTTTTGGCTATATTTGTTTCTTTAAAAAAAAAAACTTACACTTGAAAGATGCTTACGTGGCGGAAAAATAATTAAATAATATTATAAATTGTATTTGTTTTAAAGACATACACCACTATTAAAAAGTTTGGGGTCGGCAAGATATTTTTTTTTTAAATAATTGAATACTTTTATTCAGCATGGACAATTTAAATTAATCAAAAGTGACAGTAAAGACATTTATGATGTTGCAAAGGATTTCTGTTGCAAATGCTGCTCTTTTGAACTTCATAAAATATATATATATATAATAATCAGAAATGAATCTGCATATTAGAATGGTTTCTGAAGGATCATGTGACATTGAAGACTGGAGAAACGATGCTGAAAATTCAGCTTTACCATTACAGGAATAAATTACATTTTAAATATGTATTAAAATAGAAAACAGTATTGTAAATTTGAATAATATTTCACAGTATTACTGTTATATTGTATTTTTGATCAAATGAAAGTAGCCTTGGTAACCATAAGAGACATCTTTCAAAAACAGCAAAATCTTACCAAACACAAACTAAACCTGTCTACATAATTTTTGTTTTACTACTTTAAATTTAAATGCTGGTTGATAAATTACTTCCATGTTCTTTCATATATACATATATATATACACACACAGTACTGCACAAAAGTCTTAGGCCACTAGTATTTTCACCAACAAAAAATGGTTTTAAGTCAGTTATTTCTATCTTTTGCTGTAGTGTGTCAGTAGGAAATAACAGTTTACATTTACAAACATTATTTTTGCCATTAATTGTAATAATCCAGTGAGATTTTTGTTTGCTCCACACAGAGATCTGATCTCATCACCATCCAGTTCGTCTGGAATGACATGAAGAAACAGAACAAACTGAGACAGACTAAATCCAGAAGAACTGTGGAGAACAACGTCTCCAAGATGCTTCAAGAGAACTACCTGCAAAGCTACAGTACTGTGAAAAGTTTTAGGCACTTGGGTAAAAATGCTGTAAAGTGAGGATGCTTTCAGAAATAATGCCATAAATAGATTTTATCAATTAACTTCTATTAACTAAATTAAATCAACATTTGGTGTGAGCACACTATGCATTTAAAACAGCTTTTGCCCCATGTGCACTTGCGCATAGTTTTTCAGGAGCTTTGCAGGTAGGTCTCTTGAAGCATCTTGGAGATGTTGCTACAGTTCTTCTGGATTTAGTCTGTCTCAGTTTGTTCTGTTTCTTCATGTCGTTCCAGACAGACTGGATGATGATAAGATCAGATCTCTGTGTGGAGCACCGGCTGTTGTCAGACTCCTTGTGCAAACAAAAATCTTACTGGATTATTACAATTAATGGCAAAAATAATGTTTGTAAATGTAAACTTATTTCCTACTGACACACTACAGCAAAAGATAGAAATAACTGACTTAAAACCATTTTTTGTTGGTGAAAATACTAGTGGCCTAAGACTTTTGCACAGTAGTGTATATGTAAAATTTTATTTGTCTACTTTTTTTTTTAAACTTATTTAGCTATTTGTTTGTTTATACTTGAACCATTGAGAGCTTTGATTATTTTATACTGATATACTGATGAGTGCTTGTGAAGCACTTTGAGTTGCATTCCATGCATGAAAAGTGCTATATAAATAAATTATTAGTATTAATGTAAATCTTTTTAAATGCCACAAGTGAATTTAGGCATCATAACTTTATAAGGTGCAGTATGAAAAATGGATATTCATTTTGAGATTTGCTAAAGATTACATTAAACAGTGCTACTCATTTAGTGTTTTCAAAGATCAACATTGAGTGTTAAATTACGGCAAAGGTAATCTAAATGTAATAAAAACAGGGGAAATGAGTTGCTAAATTAAATATTCAATATCGACCGATAATGATACATTACAATTTATCAGTATCTTCAATTTTCTAGACAATCTGTAGATACCTTTAGCTGTTATTGTATAAAACACGTATTGCATGATTTTGTCAGCTCTCCCACTGGCTCTGATAATGGAAGAGTTTCGATTGAAGCAGAGCTGCTAAAAGCAAAAAAACCATTCGTTAACCCTGCAGCGAAAATGGATGCAACACGCTGGACAGACATCAACTGTGTTTGCAGAAGCTGTGTGAGGCTGAAAGAGGGAGGAATGGAGGACTCAGGGGAAATCGATGGGAACAACAAACTGTGAGGAACAGGAAAGGATCAAGCAGGAGCGGTGGATAAAAGGTGCTGCAATGCAGCTGTTGTTTGTCAGTTATCCTCTATCACACATACACACTGCCATGCTCTCATTTGGCGTCAGTAAGACATCTCGGCTGGGATTGATGCAAGAGTTGGGTTGTTACTGGGGTCAGATGCAGGACAGGGGAGAGCGGGCTGATGAGTGCGAGCTGCACAGCACAAATGTGGCATGCTTAGAAATGAAATGAAATCTGATGAACCTCCTTATAAACAAGACATTCCTGAAGTTTTGGAGACTTTGTTTCAATTGCTATAAAAACATGCTTCTCAAGCAGCTGTTAGAAGATAAGTTGATGCCACAAGCTTGTATGAAAAATAGTAACTCAAAACATGGCACGAGAAGGATCCATGTGAAGCTTTATATGTCAGTCAGCAGTAGCCAGAAAAGAAGCTATTGATGTAATTCTTATGAACAACAGTGTTTAGCTGTGTAGTGTAGAACATTTAATCTAAAGAGTGAATGCATAGACGTCATATAACAGACTGATCACACTGACCTTTCACCAGACCTTTGAATTTAAAATGTAAAACTTAACACAAAAAAACTATTTATGAATCTGTTTAAAAGTTTGGGCTCTGTAAAATTACTTTTTTTGAATGAAATTAATACTTTTGTTTAGCAAGAATGCGTTAAATTGATCAAAAATGACAGCAAAGACAAAGCTTTTTAAAAATATACCACCCCTGACATCAGAATTTTCCTTTTTGGTATGAAATAACCCTTCAAGTAGGTCGATTTTGAATTGACACGGTCTTCAAAGGTCAGTGGAAGGGGAATCAGTGCCTGAGAGGTCAAAGGTCAGTCTGGTATACACATGTCTATGGGTGGATGAGGTCAAAGTTGCTGCATTACTTGGATCTGTGGCTGGTGCTGTTGCTGGAGCCTCGGGGACGGTAGGCTGGGCCCGGACCCCTCCAGACCACAACCCAGCTGGGACAGCACTACCACGGACAGAGGGGTGGGGTGGAGGAGGAAGAGGAAGAGGAAGAGGAGGGGAGGGGAGAGAGAAAGAACAGGGTGGGGAGGGAGGTAACAGGAAATAAAAGGTAGAATGTAGCAGAAAGAGGAAAAGTGGCATCCACCATCATGTTAATCAAATGACAAACCCAGATCATCAAAAAACAGGTCTGATTAATTCAACTGATCTATGTTGAGATTAGTATGACACACTAGAAAATCTAAATCCATTAGTATGTCTACTCGTTGTGTTAGTGTCTGTTAGAGATATCTGGACTAGAGATGTACTTGAACAACAGTGAGAGGAGTGGCAGAGAAATGAAACGCATGTGAGTCTGTACCTGCTGCCTGAGGAGACATGAATCCCCCCACTCCGGTGAGATTGATGACCGCCGTCTGTTGTGCGGACAGACCCTGTTCTGCCGTCAGACCTGGATCAGCCTGATGCAAAGAGGACAACTGAATTACTGAAGAACTTCACAACATATATACATTCTTTAGTGTAGCATGAAACTGAAGAGGATTTGTGAGATTGCAATGTTGCCAAATTGCAACTTAAAGGGATAGTTCACCCAAAAATGAAAGTTGTGTCATCATTTACTCACCCTCATGTTGTTCCAAAGCTGTGTGAGTTTCTTTCTTATGTTGAACATAAAAGAGGATATTCTGAAGAATGCTGCTAATCAAAGAGTTGATGGCCCCCATTGACTTCCATAGTATTTCTTTCCCTACTATGGAAGTCAATGGGGACCAGCAACTGTTTGGTTCTTCAAAATATCTTCTTTTGTGTTCAACGTAAGAAAGAAACACACAGGTTTGGAACGACCTAATGGATGTAGTAATGGATGACAAAATTTTCATTTTGGGGTAAAATATTCCTTTAAGTCAATATACAGGTGCTGGTCATATAATTAGAATATCATCAAAAAGTTGATTTATTTCACTAATTCCATTCAAAAAAGTGAAACTTGTATAATGTATACATT
>JAFVLL020001309.1:0-16705 GCA_021397915.2 Tor tambroides
TCATCAATATTGTATTTAAATTACTAATTACTCTGTCTGAAAAGTAACTTAGTTACTCAATAAGTAACTTAATTATTCAAATCGCTAATTAGGCTGCTACGTAAAATCTCTATAAACCTTCATAGAAATTAAATTCTTTATTCTTTCAATTTGAGTCAAACATAGAATAGTTTAGCCTTTTAGCTTTAAAACAACTGTAATAAACATTTTTATAAAAAATGTAACCACCTTTGGTTAACAAATAGAAATACTCTGCAAAATATCTGAATAACAAAAAAGCTCAAAAGTTAAACAATACATTTCAGTTTGGGAAGATGTTCAGGAAAAGCCCAACTTGTAAAATCCATACAGGTTTATGTAAAAATAACACATTAACTAATGTAGGTAAGAATAAATTATAGAAATGATCTTCTCTGCTGAATAAAGCCATGTGTCAAATTGCGCTGTTATTATGAGGTAAATTCCTCATAGCGGGTCTTCTTTTAAAAAAATTATGAAAATTAGATGAATCTTGATTTATTTTTTTTATTTTTTTTTGTTTGTTTTTTGTATCTAGGTGAGGGCGTTTGCTCGCAGGTGACTGCATATAATGAGCTCAGATATGGGAAAGACTGTACCTCAGTTTCATAAGGATTTCAAAATCAGGAATATTCGTTTTCGATTTGAATTCGTTCATTTAAAAGTAGAAACTTCAAGCTTTTAGATACAGGAAAGACTGTACCTCGCTTTCATACATATTACATAATCAGGAATATTCGTTTTCGATTCGAATTCGTTCATTTAAAAGTAGACACTTCAAGCTTTTTAGATTGTATTGATTTTAGTCTTATATGTATCTGAGTATTTAAGGTTTCTCTGTGAATCAGGAAAATCTGAAAGTGAACGAGCCGGCGCGCGGAGGGTTAAAGCCGCTGCATTCAATTTTATCTTTAGGTGGTAAATTTAGATTTCAAATTCAATATTGATTTTAGAACTGTTGAAATTATTTACTGTATGTAACGCAAGTACCTTATAAGTAACTAATTAAATTACCTAAAAATGAACAGTAATCCCATACTTTACTTTTTCAGTGGATAAGTAATTTACAGTAACGCGTTACACCCAACACTGGCTGAAGTGTATATTTTCTACTTTTATTGGTGGGAGAACACACTCCTGCTTGTGCTTTACATAAAGTATTATCATATATTTCACTTGAAATTCAACATGGTATCAAAGTATCCTATTTACTTTCTTCCTTGTCTTACGATTCATTAGCTTTTTCATGAGATTTTTCGGCTCTGTAACACTAATTTTTCAATCCATTATATTTCCAGCAAATAAGATTATGGGTAGTGTAGAAAAACAGTGCTAAAATTATGAAATGCAACTATACATTTTTTTTGTATAGTTAGTATAGAAAATTAAATAGGTTTATCAGGTTGCTCAAAATGCTTCCATATTTTTGCTACAGCAAGTGTTGCATGATATTTTGGCTAATATTAATGCAATGTTTTGTCTTGTGTTTTTTGCATGTTAGGCTGAGAGATTGCACTTCTGTTGTTGTTTATGCACAAAATGTTCAATATATATAAATTTTTCATGTTAGTCTCTACATAGATTCATAGTATTTATACATTTATGTGTTGAGTCAGCACTTCCAATGCAAAATCTGGATCTTGAGCATGTGCAAAAAATGTCTGAAAGATATTTTCACTTGGCATAACCCACTGATTTACAGTGAGAAATGATGTGGGACATGACTTTTTTTGTTTTATCCACTAGGATTTCATTGAAACAGGGATTTTAGTTTGTGACACAATATTTTTTCTCCCTGTGCCTCTGGTTATATAAGTAGAAAAGGAAAGTTGTAGGGGAGATTAAGAGAGATTTATTCGATTAAAAATTGTGACTTTTTTTCACTATGAATAACATTCATTTTTAATGCCATGTCATCAAAGTCACATGTATCATGAAAAGAAAGCTGTCAATAATAGCTCAACCTCATGTTATTCATACATGTGACTTCCTTTCAAAAGTTTGGGGTCAGTAATATTTAAAAAAAAAAAAAAAAAAAGCATGTGTGTGTGTATATATATATATATATATATATATATATATATATATATATATATATATATAATTTTTTTTTTTTTTTTTTTTTTTTTTTTTGAGCTCACCAGGGTTGCAATTATTTGGTCAAAAATACAGTAGAACAGTAGTATTATATTATTACAGTTTAAAATAACTATATTTAGTTATTTGAATATATTTTCATATATTTTAAAATGTCATTTATTTCTGTGAATCAAGCTGAATCACTCCAGTCTTCAGTGTTACATGATCCTTCAGAATTCATTCTAATCTGCTGATTTGGTGTTTTAAGTAATATTTCTGATTATCAGTGTTGAAAACAGTTTGTGCTGCTTAATATTTTTGTGGAGACGTGAATCCAGGATTCTTTTATAAATATAAAGTTCAAAAGAGCAGCATTTATTTGAAGTAAAAATCTTTTGTAACATATATATATATATATATATATATATATATAAAGATCTTTACTCTCACATTAAACCAATGTAATGCATCCTTGCTGAATAAAAGTAATAATTTCTTTAAAAAAAATAAAACTTACTGACCCCAAATTTTGATCGGTAGTGTATGTATTGTGTAAGTAAATCATGACAGATTTTTCTTCTGAATTTTTCCTCCTTTTAGAATGACTATTATACTATTAGAATACAGTAGAATGACTGTAAGATGCTCTCTATTAAGAGTATTGGAGAGCAGGGAACAGCTCCACCTGGAGGATCAAGATGTAACTACACTTTTCCAGGAAATAATCTTGCATGCATGTCTCTTCAGATCCAGGATGTTTTGAATGTTTTGGCAATGACTTGAACACTGATCTCACTGTTTGTGTCTGGTCTCTACAGGTACCGAAGTTTAAAGCACTTTAATTATGATATCTGCCAAAGCTGCTTCTTTTCTGGCAGAGTGGCTAAAGGTCACAAGATGCAGTACCCTATGGTTGAATATTGCACACCGGTAGGTTTTTTGCTTTTTGCCTTCATCGCATTGCATTGGAAGTTCAGTATCTAGCATGGTCAGTGTGTTGTAAGATTAAAGTGTGAGTTATGACTTTTTGTGTCCTTTCACTTCAGACGACGTCGGGAGAGGATGTGAGAGACTTTGCCAAGGTGTTGAAGAATAAGTTCAGGACAAAGCGCTATTTTGCCAAGCATCCTCGCATGGGTTACCTTCCTGTCCAGACCATCCTTGAGGGAGACAACATGGAGACGTGAGACTTTTTATGCTTTTTGTGTTCACTTCATTGTTTGTTACCATCAGCTACTGATTAATTACACACGTGACAGCTGATAGGGCCTGTTTTTTTTGTCTATTATTATTAAAAGCACAGTGCGCATCACACTGCGACTCCAGATGCAATCAAGAGAGCAGAATTAATGTGTCGACCATACTTTGAACAATGGCTAGTTGATATAAGGACATGTTTAGACATGTTTAGGATCATACTGGCCACACACTGATCAGTGCTATTTTAGTATTATTTATATACTAGTATAGCATTTATTAATATTTGCTTTTATTTTTATATTATCAGTTTAATTGTAACATTTTAATAATTTGATATGCTGTTATTAAAAGAAACAGCAACAAAAAAACATTTTAGTTCTAATCAGGTTTGAATTTCAGTTTTAATCATTTTAGTACTTCAATGTAAGCTTTTTTCAGTTAGTTGCTAAGGCAATATTTATAATATTTGTTTATTTTTAAAATGTTTATCTAATATTTATATTTTACTTTATTTCAGCTTTATTTCAGTTATTGAAAAAACAATGTAATAGTTTTTGTTTTCATTAATAATGACACTGACACACTTCTTAATGGTATTTCCAGCAAGAACTTTTATTCAGCAAACTATTATAGTCCTGGAAATCAAGACTTACAGCTGAAAATGCCATAAAATGCCAAATTATTGGTGGAAAATTTGAACCGTTACTTTAAATTCTGAATACTGACATGAAGAAAAAGCTGCATTTCATCAGACACACTCTAAATACAGTATAGAACTGGCATGCCAGCAAACAAGACAAATAAAGATGACTCTGAACACTTGGTAACCTTAAATTGCAGCTGCAAGAGTTTTGCTTGGATTTTTTCTGCTTTGCCGTGTGCATTGATCATTACTCGTGTTCACAGTAGGAGTATTTATGCTGTGGAATTATTTTTCCCCCTGTAGAGGAGCAGCTGCAAATGTGTGCAGTCTGTCAAAGTAATTGTAAAGCTGTGCTAAATCCATAAACACATTATTCTTACAGCATTAATTTTTTTTTTCCTTTTTCATTTCAACCCTAACACACAACCAGCAAACTTGAATCAAACTATTTCTCAACAAACAGTTGATTGTCATGTATGTTATTGGCCACTAAAAATGCTGTTAGGATTTAACTGTGTTGTCAGATCAGTGGGTTTGTGTGTTTGGTGCTTCTTAACAACCATGTCACCATCATGCTTTCAAAGCATCTACTTGTCCTGTCCATCATCACATCTTTTTTTGTCTTGCAGTCCTGTTACACTGATCAACTTCTGGCCTGTTGACCATCCGTGAGTACATCCACACACCAACACGCTCACGCACATCCACCACAAGCTGCTTACTGGATCACGTAATGCAAACAGTGCCACTGAAGAACATTTAGGATTTTCACATCACAGCTACAGTGTGACCCATAGTCCTAATTTGAAATTAAAGGGATAGTTCACCTAAAAATGAAAAGTCTGTCATAATTTACTCACCCTCAAGTAGTTCCAAACCTGTATGAATGTCTTTGTTCTGCTGAACACAAAGGAAGATATTCTGAAGAATGTGGGAAACAGAGCAGTTCTGGGGCACTATTGACTTCCGTAGTATTTTTTTTCCTACTATGGAAGTCAATGGTGCCCCAAAACAACCTGGTTACAAACTTTCTCCAAAATATCTTCCTTTGTGTTCGGCAGAAAAAAGACATTCATACAGGTTTGGAACTACCTGAGGGTGAGTAAATGATGACAGAATTTTCATTTTTGGGTGAACTGTCCCTTTAAGTGCATTTGAACTTTAAAGTTTCAATGAATATCCAATTTGAAAGTCTAATGGCAGAATAAATCAGTATTCAGTTCCTGTTGAATAATGCTATATCCGTAGTGCATTGTCCATTGTTGTATTGTCAGCAAATTTAAGCAAATCATATAGTGATATAGCTGTTTTAATACTCCAAAAACACTGAATCTTCTACTGTTCTATATGAAATTGCACACAAGTCTTCATGAAACACTCATCTTCCATTGTCAGATCTGTGAGATATTTTGGAACGTGTCCATCCCATGGCTTCCACCATTCATCTGCTAGACTAACATGTTACCATGGTGTAGGTGCTCTTTTAAAAAGGGTTATTATGTTAAATCACTGGGTGTGAGCTACACTGTAACATAAACTACAGTTCAAAAGACTGGGGTCAGTTAGATTTTTTTTTTAATACTTTATTTAGCAAAGTAACAGAAAAGGCATGCATAATGTTACTAAATATTTTAATTTGAAGAAATTCTGATCTTTTAAACTTTGGATTCATCAAAGAATCCTTAAAAAAAAAAAAAAGTCACAGTTTCTACAGAAATATTAAGCAGCACAATTGTTTTCAACATTGATAATAAGAAGAAACGTTTCCTAAGCATTAAGTCAACATATTATTAGAATCATTTCTGAAGGATCGTGACACAAAAGACTGGAGTAATGATGCTGAAAATTCAGCATTGTCATCACTGGAATAAATTACATTTTAAAAATGATTGAAATAGAATTATTCAAAATAAATTGTCATAGTATTTACTGTATTTATCATCAAATAAATGCACACCTTGTTGTGAGCATAACAGACTACTTTTAGAAACATTAGTAAAATATCACAGACTCCAAACTGTTGAACATTACATTGTATATTTGCATTTATTTACTGTAACCATAAATGCAGCTTAAAATATTGGGGAAAAGGTTTGCTCATTTGACCAAATTGAGCTGAATCATAAGATGCAATAAACTATACATCTTAAGAGATAGTATGTCACTAAAATAAAAGTAGAATAATAATCCCTGTTTAATGTTGTTTTAAATCCTTATGTTTAATTTTATCAGCTATATGGCAACCCTGTTTAATTTGTATAGTAATGCTCAAGAGTCAAATAAAATGTTCTTCCTCCATAATATAATATTGATATATTTAGTTCATCCTTGTTTTCTGACCTTTGCTCTTCTGTCACTGGTAGGCCGGCATCTTCCCCCCAACTCTCCCATGACGACACCCACTCACGCATCGAGCATTACGCTAGCAGGTCGGTCTTTTTTAAGCATGCCTATTTTGGTGTTACTATGTAACTGTATATTTAAGAGACCAGACTTGCATCGCATTAGGGCTGGGCAATGTCATGGTGTATACCGTGCAATGGTACAAATGTGTCATACAGTAGAAATGCCGCTGTACCATTTATACCATGATTGATTTATTTTCAAGGGTTTGAAATGTATATTTTAACCTGATGAATGGTAACAGAATGAATACGCATTTCTGAATATGACTGTTGCTTGCAGTGTTTAGTAACAAACAAAATGCATTTGTGTTAATGTTAAGCACGCAAGTCGAAACAGTGGTTCCTTACTGACGTGAATGAATGCAACTGCATGAGCTGTTCATGAATGAATACAGAATGATATTGTGTTTTCACAGGCTAGCTGAAATGGAGAACCGGAATGGCTCGTATGTGAATGACAATGTGTCGCCCAATGAAAGCATGTGAGCTTGCAACTCCTTTACACTCTACTGTACATTGTATCTAATAGTGTGTGAAGAACCTAAAACTGATCTACTTACACCTTGTGTACTTCTAACTGCTTGTGGTTGCCTAAAAACATCTCCTTTTGAAATTAAACATTGGCAAATGTGTCTATGAAAGTGCTTATTATAGGAAGTTAACTCCAAAAATGAAGATCATGTCATTTTAAATTTATTTTCATTTTTGGCTGAACCGTTCCTTTAAGTGATGAAAGATACATTTCTCATATCAGCTCTTTCCACCCATACAAAGCAGTGGAGATCAGTAATGAACCCATATCATTTTCCCAGCATGCTCAGATTGAATTATAATAAAACGATTACTTGTAAATTCTCTTATACTGCCGTTTTTTGTGGTATTAAAACTATAGGATTGTTTTTAGACCAGCTTACTGCTCACCAGCCGATTGCACTGATGTATTTTTCAGTTATTAGGAGTTTAAGGCAGCAAATGATAATTGAAATCTTGAGCAGTGGATGTGATGTAGTAAACTGGAAATGGAGTGCTGTTGTTGTCGTTATTGTAGCGATGATGAGCATCTGCTGATCCAGCACTACTGCCAGAGTCTGAATCAAGGCTCTCCTCTCAGCCAGCCGCAGAGCCCCGCTCAGATCCTCATCTCAATGGAGACTGAAGAGAAGGGAGAGCTTGAGAGAGTGCTCAACGATCTGGAGCAGGAAAACAGGTTTGATTGCATATCCATTTCGTTTACAACTCAAATGATTTTTTTTGTTGTTGTTTTTTTAATGAAATAGGATGGATGCACACTGGACTGTATTTCGTCAGCATATGTCTGGGATGACACACTACATTTTCAAAAATTCAAATAAGTTTTCAAATAAGTTGTTAAGATTAGGGATGTAGAATATGGTCATGCAGAATATGTGCCTTATAAGTACTAATAAACAGACAATATGTTATTAATAGGCATGCTAATGAGCAACTAGTTAAATTGGTCCCTATACTAAACTGTTACCATGATCATAATAAAATGCAGCTAACCATGCTGATCAGCTTTCACAACAGAGATGAAAATGCTCCCTATATCTTTTTTTCTATATTAGCTCATCTGTATTTTGTAATATTAATCACTGTAAGTATTTGATGTGCTTTTGATCAGTGGTTCTCAAATTTGTTCAATAGCATCTGATTAGATCTGACCATCCAAGTACTACCTAGCGCGCACAAATCTTCCCACGCTGCTGAGTCAAGTACGTGGGCTACACATTTGAGTCTAATATTACACACAGTGAGCTATATTAAAATTGTGAGTAGATGAGAAAGCAGAAATAATCAAAAAGATTTAATGTTTTTTAGAATATTCATTTTCTAACCCTAAAATATATTAGCAATATTTCAAAAATATACAGTACTTTCAAAAGTAGATAAGGGGTAGATAAGGTCTTTTATGCTCATCATTTGTTCATTTAAAAATACAATAAAAACAGTAATATTGTGTACAAATTGTTATCATTTAAAGTAACTGTTTGCCAGAGGTGGGTAGAGTACCCAAAAACTGTACTCAAGTAAAAGTACTTATAGAAACATTTACTCAAGTAAAAGTAATAGTCCGAATAGTTACTTGAGTAAGAGTAAAAAAGTATCAGATAAAAAAAACTACTCCAGTAGTTAGTTACTAGTTACTTTGGATCATATACTGAATATCTGTTGTCTATTTTTATTTAGATATATAGATAAATTTATGTAATTTAATGTAATTTAAGTGATGCAAATCAGAATTTTCATCACCCTTTACACCAGTCTTCAGTATCACATAATCCTTCAGAAATCATTCCAATATGTTTATTTATTATCAATGCTGTTCTTTTAGCTTTCTATTCATAAAAGAATCCTGAACGAAATGTCACAGGTTCCAAAAAATATTAAGCAGCCAAACTGTTTCCAACACTGGTAATAAAACAATATGTTAGAATGATTTCTGAAGGATCTCTGAAAACTGGAGTAACAGCTGATGGAAAATTCTGATTTGCATCACTGAATTAAATTATATTTTAAAGTATATTAATTATGTATTATATGTATGTATTTAACCTCTGACAAGGAGAAGAGTGAAAACTGCTCACATGATCGCTAGTTCGCTACTCAACATCTGAACATAACGAAACAAATGCACATTGACGGATCTTCTTCCGTCTGTTCTGCAAAATGTACACAAATGTATATTTCTGTAAAGGCAAAGGCATTCCTCGGAACAGGTCGCAGGTTTAGAGGGTGTTCATTTCAAACTTTGTGACAGCTTATTTAATGTATAAATTATACATTGTATTTAATGTATAAGGTACATGTACAACAAACTGGTACCGTCGTCGTGGTATTGTGTACTGTAATCGAATGTAGCCTATCTATACCTATGAAACCGTAGACAGCACACGCGATGTTCATCTAATACCCTAAGTATCTTCATAGCTAGCAAACAATAGCCTTTGCAGATTTGCTTTCAATTGACTTTAGATTAGGGGTGTAACTATAAATCGATTAATGGATTGATTCTGTGATTTTCCTAATGCATCGCAAAATTGATTCTGAGCTTAATTTTAACAGCAGATCGCACTGCATGATTTAGAAACAGCTTGCTTTCAGTTCCTTACACACAAACCACTCGAACTTAAAATAATCATTCATAAAGTTCAAAAAGGTTGAAGCGAATTACAAGAGTGTTCACAGTGGGTTGTGTTTACATTAATCTTGTGTCATAAAAGCATAAAAGCCGAGGTGCAAGTACATTTAACCACTTAGTTGAACGCACAAGCGGTCTTCTTCGTGAGCATTTGAGTGGGCGGTTAAAAACTAGCCTAGAGCGCCATCTGCTGTTGAAAACTAAGTTCAGAATCGATTCAAGAGAGAATCATGATGCATTGGGAAAATCACAGAATCGATCCATTAATCGATTTATCGTTACACCCCTACTTTAGATCCAAAGCCACGTCTTCAGCGCTCTTGATGTTCTTTAACTTTCTGTTACAACTCTGAGTGAGAACCGCTTCAGACGACTCACAGGGAACTGAACAAATCATTCAAACTGATTCGCGAACCAATTCACTGGATTGCCAACTGGTTTGATCAAGCCTTTGAACAGAATTGACTCAAAAGAATGAATCATTCCCGAATGGTCATCGCTCATTGCCCAGAGAAAAGTAGACGGCGCGTTTGGAATAAATTGAAGCATTTTTAACTTCTATTGCATTAAGGTAAAGTAACGAGAGGAGCGTTGCCCACAGTAACAAAGTAAAAGTACAGTTTTTTGACTAAAAGTTTACTTGAGTAAAAGTACCCATCTTTAAATATACTCTAAAAGTATTAGTTACCCAAAAAATGTACTCAAGTAAATGTAACGAAGTAAATGTAAGTCGTTACTACCCACCTCTGCTGTTTGCTATTTTATCATATTTTAAAATGAGATTTATTTCTGTGATGCAAAGCTGAATTTTCAGCTGCCCGTCTTCAGTGTCACATGATCCTTCAGAAATCATTCTAATATTCTGCTCAAAAAACATTTTTCATTATTTTCAATGTTGAAAACAGTTGTGCTGCTTAATATTTTTGTGGAAACGGTGATGCTTTTTTCAGGATTCTTTGATGAATAGAAATTTCGAAAAAAGTCTTTACTGTTACTTTTGTTTAATTTAATACATCCAGACATTTGAACAGTAGTGTATTTTGCTGCACGTTTTGCCAACCGTGCCGTAGAAAGCTAGCAGTCTATGCTTACAGCACATGCTTATTTATTTGTCAGACTCGCCCTTCTTCTAAAGTCGCTATTTTCTAGGCTTCTTTCTGAAGTTGTCTTCACTGTTGTGCAGGAAGCTGCAAGCAGAGTACGATCATCTGAAGAAGGCACATGACCACAAAGGTCTGTCGCCGTTGCCCTCACCCCCACAGATGCTGCCCATCTCACCCCAGAGTCCACGCGACGCTGAACTGATCGCTGAAGCTAAACTACTGCGACAGCACAAGGGACGCTTGGAAGCAAGAATGCAAATCCTGGAGGATCACAACAAACAGCTGGAATCACAGCTCAGACGCCTTAGACAGTTACTTGAGCAGGTGGGTGGCGCATATCCTTAAGATTTTATCAATGTTTATACTCTCTGCCAGTGAAAAACTACTTTTGGAAGTGTTGTTAAAGGAACTCGAGCAGTTGTGTCAGCCCCTGTCTTAAGTCTAAGCTTTGCTATGAGTAAATGTCTTCGGATTGAACACTGATAATTTACAAGGTGTATTTCAAATGATAGCTGTGGAATGTAACACTGTTCATGTGCTTCCTTTTGATTGTCGACAGAAGAAATGAAATTTCTGCCCAGAGTATTGATATATTTTAATGTCAATTTTTGGCTTTTAATGTTTGTCATATTTGTAGTTATATAAATAATTAACTTTGTTGGGAAAGTCAATATTTTTCAGTATATTTATAGTTGATATTTCTCTTGACTCATTGCAATGCATTCTGGCACTATCTATGACCTATGAAAATTCGGCCAAAGTGAGGTTAAAAGGTTAGCAGCTCACTAGGAGTTAGTTTTATCAGTTTAAAAATTTGAAATTGTTAAAGGAAATATTTATGCTAAATTTAGATACTGTCAGGATGAATATAGAAAATGTTTTGTATAAGAGCTGGGATTTGCATCTACATGTGCATTTTGTACAGTTGCAAGTAGTGTTGTCAAAAGACCCGGTACTTCGGTACCAAGTCGGTACTAAACAAATGAAAACGTCACGGTACCAGGTTTTTTTAAGTACCGGTGTTACCGAGTACCCGGTCAACCCGGTTCTTGACGCGTACGGCCCAATGATTTCCGCGATGCAGAAAACGCGGACGGAATCGCGGAATCCAGTTATAAAAACGGAATTGACAGTTTAGCACGGAATGTCACGGAATTTGTCAAAGTTTGGATGAATAAATCAAAAGTAGGTCATTACACACAAAATCGCGACATGGACTAGTATCTGTAAATATTAAGCCGCAAAAGTCGATTCAAATATGAATCCTGCATGTTCTGCGCGTCTCTCTGTGAATGAATGAATGAATGAATGTATGGCAGAGACATGCGGGATTTTTTACTACATACACTGAAGCACGCGTGACGCCTGCGGTGATTTCAGCATCTAAGCCGCCTCAATGAGGACATAAACAACATCTCCAGAACTGTTTCAAGCAGCGCTTCATATGGCATTTTACCGTTTCATTTGAGTAAAACCAGCGTCATATCATATACACACAGAAATTTAAAGGTATTCACGGCAACCCGTCAAAATAAAAGTTCGGTTTAGACATTGTGCCAGAAATATATTAGGCTACTATTATTTAGTAGAATGTATGTGATACTACTACTACCGTTTAAAAAGTTAATAAAACATTTTTTTAATAATCTCACAATATTTCCTCAATGTTTTAATTTTAATAGTAAATCCCATTTATTTACCAAAAAATAAAATGTTTAAATTTCACTAATTAAAAGACAAATTTAATTTGGGTGAAACTTGTTTACTGTTTTTCATACTTTATTACTTGCAGAAAAAACTTGAAACACAATTTTAAATAAGTATAAAGAATGGCATTGATTTTTGTACATTTTATTTTTGTTTGAATTTATTAATAAAAATAGTGTGTTTTTTTAATTAGCATGTTTTTGTGTTTTGCTTTGGTACCGAAATTGGTACCGAGAACCGTGGATTTTCATTGGTACCGGTACCGAATACTGAAATTTTGGTACCGTGACAACACTAGTTGCAAGTTTCGGGAATTTGTTAAATCTAAGAGTCTACGATTTATTTTGACACAATCTTCCTGAAATGTTTCATCTGTTTAAAGATGTGTTATTTTTCTGCAACTGTGTGGATTGAAGGCTTTGTTTCAAAATTGAAATTAAAATTGATCATCAAAGATTTTTTCTTTCTTTTGAGTTTGGAAATTGTAGTTTTTTTCATAGATGTTTAAACCAAAGACTTGGAACTATAGTATGGAGTATTGTTAGTTCATGTTGTTTTGTTTGAATGCAGACATCTGTTAATTGTCCTTGCAGGACACTTGTTGGCATTCACTGTTCTGTATAATAACAACTACTCAGAATTTTTTCAGTCCACAGCACTGTGCAAGCCAAAATGATACTGATTGTGTTAAGTATACAGCCATATTCACACCAAACCATTTTAGCATGAAATACATGGACAACAAGATTTTAAAATAAATGCATCTTTATGGACTCCTTCATACCAAAATGTTGTACTCTAATCGTTCAAGGGTTTGGTTTTGTTCTGTTGTTCAATCAGTGTTCAATCAGTTTATTTAATCAGACATGGTTTGAATTATTATTATTATTATTTTTTTTTTTTTTTTTGAAAGCATTGTTTAGTCTTGGTGTGAGAATATCTATTGTGCATTAATGTACACTTTTTTTTCTCATATGACAGTTTTTTTCTGTCCTAATTGGCAACATAGCATACATTATACTGAATATTTCAAAGAAGGTTGAATATTTTCCTACCACACTTGCCACCCAACAGGCATTGTTGATCCTGTCTTTATTAAAGCTGAGGAGGGATGCCAGATCTTTTAGTTGTCCAAAAGAACATTTTGAGCGACCTGTCATTCTTCCTCAAGCGACCCATTTCTCTCCATAATCTGTTTGTGGAGTTTGTTTGATGTCAACTTCTTCAGCAGTCTCCTTCTGCTTGAATAGAGAGGAAATCAGATATTCTGTCTGCATCATGTCCTGATGAATGAAGCGTAATGCTTACTTCTAAAAAACATTAGTCGACTGGGGGTCTCTGCCAAATGGATTTATATCAGATTTGTTCTTGAAGAAATGGCTTCATGTGTTCTCTGTGGACCCTTTGAACTAAAATCTCACTAGACTCCAGCTTCTTCCAGTGGCCGACTTGGCCGAAGCTTGAAGAACCAGACTCAATGAACATGGAGATAAATTAGCTCTCACTTTGTTCAGAGCCAGTGGATTTTGGCTTCACTTCATTGATGATGTTTTTTGTTTATAACCTTATCCACATAGAGTTTTTGTTACATTTACAATCAGGCCTTTGCCTACCAGTGCATGTTTTTGTTTTTGTAGCATCAATTACTTCACTTTTTATCTCTGTTATATGCTAATAAACATGTTCTTATGTTTAACATATTGCACATGTGTTTCACTTGGCAAATGTCTCAGGAAAACCAATGAAATCATCAGAACCATCATTTTTTATTCAAGAAGGCAGTCTGGTATTGTGTTATTAATTGTGAAGGTTTTAAACACACTCATTAAAGCACACTTTAAATAGTTGTGCAGTGACAAACCATTTTATCATTAAAGCAGATTATTTTTAGATTTTGTGATCAAGTATCCGTTTTAAGATACATGAGTAAATAATATAGCCAACAAGATTTTTTTTTTAAAATAAATTGAAATACTTTATTCATCATGGATGCAATAAATTGATCGGAAATGCAGTATGGACTTTCTGTTCATCAAACGTTCATCAAATGATCCTGAAAAATATATGTAAAGCCTGTAACATATATTAAAATAGAAATAGCTATGTAATATTTCACAAAATGATTGTTTTTACTGGATTTTTATCAAATAAATGCAGCCTTGGTGACCATAAGAGATCCCAAACTTTTGAACGGTACACTAATTAATGGAGACATTAATATAATATATTAATACGTATTAAAATTCTTATAATATAGTATTTTTAACCCTGACGAAAGCCCTGAATTTTGATGTACATATGAATGTACAATTTACATGTTTGTTAAAGGGTTTTGAGACATCTGTGAATGTTTCTGAACACTTAAACTGTCCGGGTTATTTTATTTCTATATTTAAGCGGCATCACATCCACTATTTTGTGTGTATCCTTGTGATATTGTTTTGTCTTGACTGTCTTGTTTCTAAAAAAAACTGAATGATGCAAAAACACAGCAACTCTAAGAGCCCTTTCTCTTGTTTTCTACTGCAACTGTTAATGTTTTGAGAAAGTCCTTGGGGAAGAATTCAGTAACTCGTCAATAAATGTTCGGAGAGGGTTTTGTGAGGTTTGAAAACTAGGCAGTAAAAGAATGTGAAGTCTTAGGTTGAAAATAAATAAATGAATGTTTTCGAATGAATCTGGAAATACAGAAGTACAACCCAGTGCTGATGTTTGCGTCCAGTCCCCTGCCTAATCTATATGGTTCCTTTCTACCTATGTCCTAGCCACAGACTGAGTCCAAGGTGAATGGCACTGCCCTGTCCTCACCCTCCACTGCCTCTCCGAGATCTGACACCAGCCTGGCCTCACTGCGTGTAGCCGCAAGCCAAACCACAGAGATGATGGGTAAATGTACCTAACAACTTCAGTTTAACCAGCTTAAACCTAACTCTTCAGCATTGATTATTCATTAAACAGGTTTAACTTGTTTTGAAATTTTAAGCAAGCTAAATAATTATAATCAGTGGTATGTCAGTCTTACACATTGATCCTTAGCAAGATACTGAAATGTATGGAAGCCTGTTTTAGCCATAGAATCAAAAATAAAAAGGTAATTGCGACTTTTTATCTCACAACTCTCGCAACTTTTCTTGCAATTCTCAGTTTATATATCTCTCAGAAGTTTCTCTCACAATTCTGACTTTTTTTTTCCTCAGAATTGTCCAACTTGTGAGAGGAAAAAGTCGGAATGACCTATTTTTATTTTTTTATTTTTTATTTTTTTTTCATTTCATTATAATTTTTTTATACGTGGCAGAAACAAGCTTCCATAGAAATACACATGTAGACAGTTGTGTAAACATAATATTTTTTTTATTATTAATTCAAATAATAGGCAACACATTGTCTTCCATTTTGGTGTTTCTTGAATTTTTCTGTGTACAAGTAAAAGCTAGTCATTAATGCGATCTCTTCTATCTGCCCACGGTTAAAAATGTATTATTTCATTTCTTAATTTGACTAGTTAACTGACATGCATAGTAATTATTATGTTTAATAGCTGTACTTGTGAAGCTTTCATTGTATGACTTGGCTTGAAGCCCAGGCTGGTTTCAGCAAAAGATTTTCAGAACGGATAAAAAGAGGCAATGTTCTTATCTGTGCCAAACAAAAAGGAACACAGGGAGCTTTTATTCACGTATGGATACAAAAGAAGTGTTTTTGCCCTTAACTGCTAGCCAACATCTTATTTGTTGTCTTCATTTTGGAAGAAAACACACAGTCCAACAAGGTTCCAACAAAATTGGGTGTACTTCAGTATTTGAACAAACACCAATCATTTTATAAGTGCATTTTGACATTTATGATTCAGGCCATCAATAATGCCTTCCTGTAGTGTACTCACTGCTTTTATGTATGTATGTATTTATTTATTTTAAAACGGAACACATTGATGAATCAGAAATGTCTTTTATTCAAAATTGTTAATTTGTCCAGATAAAAAAAACAAACTCACCTCGCATAGTCTATCATCTTTCATGATGGAGTTGGTCTTTATAGTTTTACATGCCATTAGTGCTATGAAAAGTGTGTTCTGCAGTGTTGTGCTTACTAATGCATCTAATACTGTTTCACACAACATTTTCTAATTCTTGAAAGGATTTTTCAAATCCTTTCTAATGTTATGTCGGCATCCTAATAGCTTAAGATTTTTCTTACACATTATAACCTCTTATTTAAGGTTTATCTGTATAACTGTTAATTATTTTGTATCGTTATTGTTTGTGTAACTAAAACCAGTGTCAATTTATTTTTAGAATCATTCTTGCTGAGACAACTATGATTCTGATACACTTTTTTTTTTTTTTCTTTTTTTTTTTACATTTTTGAAGAGTTTTGTTTTATAATG
>JAFVLL020001311.1:0-15392 GCA_021397915.2 Tor tambroides
GGTCTCTCTTGAGTATGTATGTTTGTACTTGTATGTTCAAGATTTATGGTTGTGTCAAAACGGTGCGGGCTCGTTCCAATAGTGGTGCTGTTTAATTTGACCCACAGAGACAGGAAGCAAAAACAACTGACCCCAGGGCGAGTCATTAAAACGACAAAACTGTTTCTTTTTCTCTCTCTCAATGAAAAGTAGTACAGTAGTCTCACTGGAAACACCCTGTTTCACCATTAAAACAAGCCATCAATACTGTACAGATGGCCCATAATCATACACACCCTAATATGAAAGTCTTCTCAGTTCATATTGATAAAGAGAAATATTACCACTTAAAGGTGAAGTGTATTTAGTGGTCACTAGTGGCAGAAAACTGAATTTCAAAAAATTTTTCCAAACAGGGTTCACAAAAAAATGTTGGTTGTAAGTGTTGTTTGTGCCAGTTTTCTAGACATGCAGAGCAGAATAATGTATTCTGATTTGTTTCTGAGTTTTATATGTAAAATAATCTGTATTTATTACTTTTTCCACACCAGTCTATCATTGTGGTATCAACTATGTCATATAAACGCACCCTAAACAACAACTGTTCATTTGTTGTTATGTCAGTCAGATAGAAATGCAGTCATTTCAATAGGAATCCCACATTAATTATGCATTAAGGTAAAAAAATTTCCCTATGCAGATTTCAGATTGGATTCAAGATGGTTAAGAAAATTTGCAGCGCTGACCAACAGAAAGCTGCTTAGTTTACTTCTTAGCTAGCTTAGTGTGAACTGTGCTTCATATACCGCTACATTATTGACAAATGGCCTTTTTTGCCCACAAATGGCCAAAAAGCTTTATTGGAAAGAAGCTGCAAAATGAACTAGCCTTATGTTAAACAGCAAAAAATCAGGCTACGTGAGAATAGTGAACATTAAACACTTGACCTTTAAACATATTTTTACACATAAATGAATAACAAATTGCACCTAAGCAGTTAATAAAGACATACACTGCTGTGGCCTACAAACAAAAGGCACATTTGTCGGTGGATTAGAGATTCACCGATGCTCCAAGCATGTAGAATGTGGCACTGGTGGTCCCACAGAGCAGTGCGACTGAAATTGAGTCATCTCTCGGAGGACGTAACAGTCTTTCTTCAGCTCGCTCGTCAATTGAGCTGTTGAATATGTTGCGAGCCGCTCGCATACACGCACTCAAACGCAGCGTTTACACAAAAAATCAGTGTGTATGTGTGCGTGAGGTGTGACTAACCCACAGTGCCACAGATTAGCATTCTAACAATGCGACTTCGGCTACCATATGTGAGCATGACAAAAGCCACGCCTCCCCCTGCCAATCAAGGTCTCTAAATCGCCACAACAACACCCTCTCGGAACCTCCCCCTTCTGATGACTCAATAGAGAGTTGACCTTTAACCTTAGAACCCTGCCAGTCAGGCACAGAAAGTTGCGTCTGTTTGTATGTGTGTGTTTGTGTTAATGTGTGTGTGGAAAGCTGTGGGAAAGTCAACTGTCTAAACAAAGCCATGCATCGTTTCAAACAATGAGAGTACGGCATGTGACTCATTTTCTTGCATTTAAAACTCATTCGGCAATCTTACCGCATTTAGTCAGCAATTAACGTGCCCTGACCGTCGGCCAGAGAGTTAGTTGAACTTACAACCGGCTCCAGTGCCAACAGAAACATAATCACAGCATTACTGTTCCCCTTGCAATGCAAAAAAGAGCTTTAAGATGGAATACGCTGATGTCTCAGGGAACTCCTCGTTTAATTTCGCATAACGCTTTGCGCTTTAACACATCGTTGAGTGCGTTATCACGCCATCAGACCTGTCATATCCACACACACAAGGGGGTCACACATCCTTTCGCATAAATATAAGAGCCTTGACTTTTAGCCTTGGTCTTAATAGAGACAGAAGACATTCAGGGTGAGCTGTCAAGCTCCTGTGTACGTGTGTGTTAAATAAAGCTATTATAATGCTGTCAGAGATCTCTATGCCAACAGTGACTGTGCTGATGCAGAGGGCAGGTCTGGTATAAAGGATGACCCTGGGTCAGTGAGGACCCCTAGTGTGTGTATACGTGTGTGTGTTTGTAAGGGCGGGCCGGTCACACTATGGCCATGGAGAGGTGGAGAGGTCAATGTTTTGTTTCTAAATGTCTCTCTTAGAGGACACTGGTTATATACAAGTCAATGCAATGCAATGCTGTGTTAAAGAATCTAAATGTGCAAATGTGTATGCAAAAAGAAGTCACTCAGAAGATTCCAGTTGTGTTTTAAGTGTTGAATTTGTTTTCAGGTGTTTCTCCTAAAATTCTGTTTAATTTAGAAAAAAATTGTTGACATACAATGGGAGTATAGCGGTATAAAATGAATGTGGATAGCACAGCTTAGAATATGGTCTTGGAAGAATTTAATGAGTAATAATTTTATATTGAGATCTTTTGATTTCAGACTTTCATATCTTTGCAAATCTGAGCACAGTTTGAGATCTCATCTGAAGAGGGGATGTCTAAAATTACTTGTGTCATTTAATCAGGAGAAAATTCTGTAAAAGTCTTTAGTAAAAGTCTCAATTTGTTTTCAGTTTCATCTCAAGGCTATCTAGGAGAAACAGTTGAGATATTAAAGACTAGGTGTAATTCATGATTTTTCCTTTCCAATAGGGAAAATGTGTGCCTCTTCAGGAAAATTGTGTTTAACAATGCTGTAGTATTTAAAGGGTTTTTTTTTAAAGGGGCTTTTCAAAATTCACTGAAAAGTCATGAACTCATGCTCATGTAGCTCCAAACCTGTATGACCTACTTTCTTCTGTGAAACATTAAAGAACTAAAAAGCTTTGGTGAGCATTGACTTTCATTATATGCAAAAAACAACAACAACAAAAATCATCTTTTTTGCTCCTGAGAAGAAAAAAGTCACACGTTTGGAAGGACAGTAAATGATGACAAGTTTATTTTTGGGTGAACTATCTCTTAAATTGTGGGGGTTAAATCATTGAGCATTAAGGAGCAACAGCCCTGAGAGATAAAAAAAAAAAAAAATGGTAATAATAAAAAAAATAATAATCTAAAAAATCAGTGGACAGCCTCCAAAACACGTCACAAACAACACCCTCACAAACGCATCAACACATAAATAACAAGACCACACAGAACTTTGTGTTCTTCTGTTCTTTCAGAGGAACAGCAACAGGTGGACATATCCTCTAGAGATGACGAGCAAATAAAATCCAGAGCGAGAGAGAGAAAGAGAGAGAGAGAGAGCTCTTGAAGGAGCAGATGTTGAGGATCTGTGTAAATTATTACTAATTGCAGATTCTTATTATCTGTAATCCTAAACGCACAATCACATGTTTGCACATGCACACGCACATGTTCTTAATCGGTATTCATATTGTCTTACTTTAATCCCGCCCATTCTCTGCTCTCCCTTGAATTCCTTCCCATTTTTCAGCCAGTGGATGGTGGGAGTGGGGTTGCCGGCAGCAGGACAGCGGAACTTCACTGTATTAGCGGCGGGAACGGCCAATAGTTTCTTCTCCATCCGATCAGGACGGGTCCAGTATGGAGCTTCTGTTAGAAATATAAGAATGGTTGAAAATATCAACTAAACATGACAATTTGAAAGTACACAAAAACATGTCAGTGTACAATACAAGAATCCATAGGCACAAATGGACCAAATATAAGTGTATGTTGACATGAAGCACTATTTTTTAGGGGGTAGGGTGTTCCCTCTCCGGGAGTCTTCGTGTGGGTGAATGTTTATGGAAAGATTTTTCTTGCTCGCTCTGTGGCAGCGTCAGACTGGCTGCCTAATTCCCAGACTGAATTAAAATTTGTTTGGAAAAGCAAACAAGCTTACATACACTCTTACGTGAGTGTGAGGCGTGTTTAAGCTCTTGCAGACAGAACTCTGAAAGATTCCCAGTGTTAAATCCTTCACAGAGCCGTGAACACACAATGCGGATTCCTAATAATAACTTATTTTAATAACAGAGCAATTTTCCTTCATTTAATCTTCCCACAAATTCAGTTTATAATGTTGACTGCCATGTGGTCAGGTCTGTGTTTACGCTTCCGAGCAGCTAATGCCAAATATCACAGGATAAACACTTACAGTAACATCCTTTAGCTAAAATAATAGTCATTATTTTTATTTTCAGTTCAAGTCTTGAACTTTGTGTGTGTATGTGTCTTTAAGAGATTGAGTAAACATACTTTCATCCCTCCTCAAACAATTAACTCCAGATCAGATCAACCCGCAAACTTGGCGATTAAAACCACAGACGCCACATTTCACTCGAGAAATACATGCGAGCTCACAAGCACACATCTGTGAACGCGCGCACACACAATAAACCCATTAACTAGACTGAATATAATTCTCTCTCGAGTTATTTGCTCATGCTATCAGATTGTGAATGTAAAGGGTGATTGGCAGGCTGGCATTTCCTTTGGCATAACCGATACACTAATGCCTGTACACACACACACTCTTCCAGTTTTCACTGCATTCTCAGATGGTGAGTGATCCATCAGGACCACAACATGGGTCTGTACCATACGGTGGACCTGGCTCCTATATGTGTGTTTGTGTGTGTGTGTGTGTGTGTGTGTGTGTGGTTTGCCATTTTATTGAGTTCAGTACAGACAATTTGAGCTTTGAAGCGGGAACCGAGAATCTACAGTGACCCAACTTTTTTTTCCATTTACTTTTATTCTACCGCCAAAAAAAGCCATCAAAGTACAGCGCAACTCTACACAGCTGATATTACGCACAGCTTGCTTCAGTCAGCCAAACTGAGAGCAGTAACTAGCACTGCATCATTAAGATATTACAGAATGATGTCATCAGATGTCACACGACCTCAGCTCTTCTCAAATGTTCCAGAGAGCCCAGACCTCACAGCTCTCAGCTCTCTCTCTCTCTCTCTCTCTCTCTCTCTCTTTCTTAATTAGAGCTGGATTACTGGTCATTAAACTCAAAGGGGTTTTGGTTTTTGCCTAATCCCTCGTTTCATGCCCTCCCCTCAACCCTGAGACCCTCCCCCAACCCTGAAGACAGATGCATTAGCTTTCCCTTCCCTTCCCTTGCCTCTCTTTCTTTCTTTGTGAAAAATCACAAACAAGATCTCTTTCAAATCTCAGTTGTTTCTCCTACAAAGCAATGAGATTAAATAAAGATAAAATGGAAAAAAAAGTCTTCTGAATCTCAAATTGTTCTCCCTCTATTATAAAAAAATATATAAAATACTATTATTTTAGTATTATTTACAAAGACATTTTTTTATTTCATTTTAAATTTAAATTTAAGATTTAGTTAGCTTTATTTGTTTTTTTTTGTTTTTTTTTTGTTTTTTTTACAGTTTTAATTTAATTTTAACTAAATTCAACTTAAATTTAAGTTGCCATGGCAAAATTTCAATCAGGGCTGCATTTCCCAAAAGCATCCTAAGCCTAAGCTGATCGTAGCTCCATTGGTTTCAATGGGTCTACGATGTACTTAAGCTTCCGAAGCTTTTGGGAAGCACAGCCCATGTCACTGAAATGAGGACTTACCAACTCTAAAACATTGAGAAATTAAATTTCCCTCTGGTTTCTTTCTTTATTTGTTATACACAAAGTCAAAGACATTATGGCATTTTCTCCAATTTTTAGTTACATTTCATTTGACACTGTTAGACTTTAAACTATTTCTCTTCTTTTCCTTTCCTCTCTCTTGATCCCTCCTGAGAATTTGTTTTAGCATCAAGTGGGAGAAAAAAGCAGCTGATGAAATGAGATGCAACCTAACCCCAGCTAAAAAAGACAGCAATCTCATGCATTTATTACACAACAGAGAGACCTCATGAAATCTCAATCAAAAAAGAGGATTGAAATGAGAAATAAGAGGGTGAAACACACCATTTCCATTACCTGCATCGTCCTCATCTTCATCATAATCCTCATCATCACCAGAGGACAGCGAGTCTAAGAGAGACAGAGAGACATAGAGAGAGAACAATCTTATAACTACACAGCACAGTGGCTTTTCTGTATGAACAATGAACCTAGTCATATGATCTGCAGAATGAGGAAAATAAACTGATAACAACAAATCAAAACCAATTACTGCACACACACCCACACACACACACACACACACACCCTCAAACACTCACACACACAGCAGTTAATGGATGGCAGATTTTTGCACAGATTCAGTGAGTAAAACGTCTCAGAGATTTCTGACAACAGCTGTATTTTTACACACATGTCCTGAAATACACACACACAAACACACACTCTGGTATCCTGCTTCTAAATGAACTCAGTCAGAGGGAGAGAAAAAAATGTTATGACCCTGAAAAAGAGATTATTCTGCCTTCAGCTCCTCCTCTGTGAACATTTACACAGGTAAAACTGTACGGCACACTCTTAAAATACCAGCAGAGCATGAAATCCAACACTAGGCCTATTTAGTGCTAAAGATATGCTGTTCCTGGGACACTGAAGCTTTCTGTGTGTGGCTTTCACAGTGTTAGTTGCACCAAACCATCAGATTTACTCTATATTTTCATGTTTTGTGGCTTAACAGTCTTCTACTGGAGGTTTGTCTTATAAAATGTTGTTGTTGTTCTGTGGTGTTACATGTTTTTAAAAAATCAGCACATCCAAAAGTTAAAAATTGTCAAGATGTAAATGACAAAACCCATGCAAACAAATGATGTTATTGACTTCAAACCTGGTGTGAAGCATTTAGGGCCACCTTATTAGAAGATTACCAAACATTTTCTTTTTCTGTATTTTCCTTACACAAAGCTTTAGAAGACTCAGAATATTGCACACAAGTTAGTCCCTATTCACTTTCATTATATGGAAAACAGCAGCTTGAACATTCTGTAAAACATTTTCTTTTATGTTCCACACACAAAAGAAACTCAAACAGGTTTGGAATGAAATATGGGTGATTAATGATGGGGTTTTTTTTGTATAAACTATCTTTGTTAAGCTCTGTTGTGTGTTGCTGTCTGTCAATGTGTCTGGTAGCTGTGTATTGTGTTAAAGTGTGCAGAACAGGATATTGCTGTCTTGTGGACTCTTTATCGGCATGTGATAATTGGTGCAGGTTGTGTGCCCATTTCACTTTTTTTTTGTCTTTCTCCAGACGCTGGCGAGAAGGAGAGCCGATCTGCCCTGGCCTAACGCCAAACACATGTCGGTAAAAAACAACTCTCCCCGCGCTCTTACTTTTTTCCATCTGCTTTAAATGATGAGGTGATTCCAGATAATTACATTCTAATTAGTTGTCGATGAGCAGCTCAGCTTGTGTCCACGAGTTTACAGAACCAAAGATCACTCCACCCTACCGTTTAAACACACACACACACACACACACACACCCCCCCATGAAAACAAATCTCTGCATTCCATCATGTAATGTCTGTTTGTCTTAGAGTTTAATTATATATTTTTTATTACAGTATGAACATGTTCGGAATAGCATACTTTCATACTTCTACTATTCTTCAGTATGTAGTATGTACAGTATACTGTGCAAATTTTCAGTATGCATAGACATTACATTAGCCAAATTGAACTGGAAGTAATATTAAAAGCCATTTTAAATGTTTTTCTTTACTTTTTGATTTACTTTAACTTTATTGATTGATTTAAACGAACTTTAAAATATTTTTACATTATTAAAAATATTACATTTTATATTTAATTCTAATAAACACATGTTCCTACTTTAAAAAATCTGGCCTATAATTAAACGGCACTGAACTCCGATCATGTGTCAGCAATGTATGAAATGTGTAGCATTGTATAATACATAGTCTACTGTATCACTATTTTTAAATGATAATAATAATAGACATTACAGAGTATACTACATAGTAAGCAGTGTTCAGATTCCATTCTAAACGAAGTCGGTGACACTATAAAGGTTTGTATAGTAAAAGATAACTATACCTGACAGGCCAGCTCAATATGCCAAATGTGATGAGCACACAAACAACAACTGTAAGTGTCTATTCAAGAATATTTCACACTGATTTTAATCTATAGGGACCGAAATATGCCATTTCCTCTGTGCCTTCCCAAGGAGGCCCTATTTTTGTAATTCTCTCATTTTTATTTGTGTAAAGTCCTCGTCACAGTCTAAAACAATCCTGTTCAGTCCATGTGGAATATTAAACACTTGTAGACTATTTAGCATTCTGCCTTCGAGAGTGTGTTATTGTGCTTGTATGATAAACGTCAAGTCAGCCTGTAGGTGTGTGCAGGGAGTATGTCTCAAGACCTGTTTGCCTGCTGGGAATGAGTCTGACTGGCAAGTTTCCAATCAATGCTTTGCATGCCTGAGCTTGTGCTACTGTACTAAAATAACGACAACGCTACTTAAATATTATTCGGCGAGACTGACCGGTGACTCTGACGGTGTAGTTGCTTAGCAGCGTGCTGCTGTGGGCGTGTCTACAGGAATACACCCCCGAGTCTTCATAGGAGACGTTGATGATACGGAGCACTTTTTGCCCCACCCGTGTACGGTTGTTAGGAGACACAGTGTCGCCGTCTTTCTGCCACACAATGGGGACCAGGAAGTCGCGCGGTGTGCAGGACAGATCCACAGTGTCCCCAACTCCTGCCACATAGTCCTCCAGAAACACTTCCACCTCACTCGACACCCAATCTAACAGAGAGAAAACAGAGAAAGACGTATTAATGGAGTATATTTAATCTGCAGTGAATGAAAGTATCGATAAAGAAATTACACATACAGATTTTTTTTTTACAGATGTTTCCTGTCATTTGATTTCAAAAACAGCATTATAGCTGTTAAAATTTTAAATCAGTATTTAACCTCAGAGATCTCAAAGTAAAAAGAGGTGCTAAAGACTGATTTTGTGTTGACTGTGCTTTAAAATTAAAATACTATGATCTTAATTCTGGTGAAGAAGGATTTTGAAAGTCTGACAGTAATCTATGTTGAGTACTAATGTAAGGTTAACCCTGCCTGGTTTAAATGTTTTAAAATGATTAACAGTTAAAAACATTCGTTAGAATTTAGAAACCTATTACATTTCCAAAGTAACTTTCCAAACACTGATAAACTGTGTCATGTGTCACTGCATTCCAAAATGTGTCCAAGCGCAATTCAGAATGCAAGAAAAGTTTTGCTTTTCCATTTACCATTGTCAGGGCATAGCAACAGTTTGAAGGTGATCTTACTTAGCATGTTAGGGAAAGTTGACATGCTCACAGCAAGCTAACATTTTAGGTAGCTAATCTAATTGTACAGGTGTGTGATGGTAACTCATTAAGAATGCATGTTAAATCATGATTAGACAGGAGTAACATCTTTTTTTCAGTACTGTGACATCCAAGTGAAATGGATTATCAAAAAAAAAAAAAAAAAAAAAGTAGGATGCAGACTTGGTTCAGTTCATTGTTGACTGAATGGAGGCAGATCTGAATGCAAGTCCAGCATACATCAACAGAGAGAAGTCTGTTATTTCACCTGAAGACTGACATTTTGATTTAAAACTGAGGTCAAAAAAGTTACAAAATAAAATATATGCATGGATGAATCATTCACAATAAAATCAATAAGATGCATTTAGAAAATATTTGCATCTACTAGAGTTTGACAGACAGATCTACAGTATAAATACTACAGAAACCACTATATTCTCGCTCCAAGGTGGATCTAAAATCACACAAACGCACACCAGGAAAAATAAACAAATATGTTTATTAACCACCCTGGTGAACGGCATGGAGACCCCACTGAGATGCAGAAATGCAAAATGCTGGAATAAATATTCCACCTGACAGAGTTTCCTTCATTTTCCCTCTCTTTTTTCCATTACCTCCAATAAACCTGGTTTTCTTTCTGTAGCATCTCTATCACTCTTTCATTCTCGCTTTTCAAAGTGACATTCATCTCCGGGAAGAGCAGTGACAGACTTACAAAGGATTGATACATTTGATAGATGTTGCGTTCGTGTGTGTGTGTGTGTGTGTGTGTGTGTGTGTGTGTGTGTGTGAGGTCAGGAGTGTGTTGGCAGACGACTTGCAGACAAGACTAAGCTGGAGTGGAATACAGAATCAAGTGTATGAATTATAGATCGCCCGCTACATGTGAACACATACACACACGCAGTTAAGTGCAAAGTCCAAAAACACCACACCATCTGAGGCTATCTGAAGGCCACGTGAAGTGTTAATATCTCTTTGATCACTTCTCATATCAGTTCTTGTGTGTTTCACTCTTGACGCCGTCACATCTGCCTCTCTGTCCCCTTTTTTTACCTTTCATCTTGTCTTTCACTCATTTCTCTACCTCTTTCCCCCCCTCTATACCACTCAAATCCACAGGCACCACAGTGCTGACATCAGACGGCGGCTCCTTCAGTGAATAAATGCTGCTGTGTGTGTGTCTATTCTATATCCTGTGAAGGAGAGGGAGTGTGTGTGTTTGCGTAACATATGCTGGGTCCAGTGAAAGACACTAATGTGCGTGGGGGAAGGGGTTATAAATAAATATCATAAATGGCCAATGTGTGTTCCCATACTTCCCAGGAGTTGTGTGGAGAATGGAGCCAGTGTGAGGTTTTACAGGGCTGATATAGAAACCTCTTGAGGACCACAGATCAGGTGAGACTTTTATGAAGACTCACAAACCCCGTTCATGTGTCACCGTTCTCTGAAATTCATAATGCAGAGTATGTATCTGCTTTCTGCTATGCATTTCCATTTATTTCAACGGCAGTTGCTTGGCTGAAGTATGTGACTGGAAATCTGAGCCGTAAATATCATGTGACTAATCACTCTGGAGCCACAGGATGTGACATCATGACAACACTGATTGGCTAAAGTCAAAACTAGATTACTAGATTTCAGCAGTGGTCAACCATCCCAGATGTGAACCTTTGGCAATGTCCTGACCTTCGTGACCACAATGCTACTGTCCTCCAAAGCCTGTAATCATACTTTCACTCTATAATCAGCTTCATGTATTTTCATAATCACTGTAGATTCAAGCACTGTTTTATATTCAGCACACACACACACTTGCATGTATTGAGGACAGTTTTCCTTTGATCATGCAGAAAAGATGAAAGGTGTTTTTGTGTTTTGCCAGAGTTGTGCAGGGTAATATGTGAGATGTGATTTAAAACCTGCTGCCATGGGCAACACAGCAGTTGTTGGAATATATTTGACTGCTTTTATGAAACGAACGGGTCAACACTCTGTGTGTGTTTGTGTGAGAAGGGCATTTTTAGCAGTAATCAGAAAACAGCCATTTTTATCTAATTTAAAAGTATTGTATGTGTGTTTAAAATAAAGTGTGTGTGTGTTCAGTTGACTAAATGTCTGTTAGTTTTAATATAATATTTAATATATAAGAAAAAAATTAAATTAGATACACACTTACGTTTAGTCTCTCATACGATCACTAAGCCTGCATTTATTTGATCAAAAATATTAAAAACAGTAATGTTGTGAAATATTGTTGCAATAGAAAAAAAACTAAAAAATGTCTTTAAATACATTTTAAAATGTAATTTATTCCTGTGATGCAAAGCTTAATACGTCAGTCTTCAGTGTCACATGATCCTTCAGAAACCATTCTAATATGTTGACTTGCTGCTTAAGAAACGTTTCTTATTATTAGTAATGTTGAAAAAAGTTGTGCTGCTTAATATTTTTGTGGAAACCATGTTAATTTTTTTTAGGATTCTTTGATAAACAGAAAGTTCAAAACAATGGTGTTTATTTAAAAGAGAAATCTTTTGTAGCAGTATTAACTGACTTTTGAACAGTTTAACGCTTCCTTGCTAAATAAACGTATTAATTTCTTTCAAACCCCCAAACTTTTGAACGGTAGTGTAATGTAAGCGTTTTGCATTTTTAGAATTAAAAAAATGATTCACACATGATGAAACACATGTGTGTTGGGTGGGGGTTAATGTGGCCTCTTGATTTATTTGCTTGTTTTTAGGGATGTGTATTGAGTCGCTATGCTGTTAGTTCCAACATTCACTAACACACACATACAGCTGACAGCATGTGATAAATGTGTGTACGACTAACAGTCTCTGGTTCCACTTGTTTTGGGTGTTGCAACAAAACGACAGGTTAAAACAAGAGAATATTGGTGGAGGATAGAGAGTCTGCACACACACACACACACACACACACACACATCCACACACACACACAGAGTCATGGCTGAAAGCACAGGTACGTGATCTATCGTGACACAGTGTAATCAATACATGTAGCTGATTTATAGCAGGTAATTAGTCTGCACCTTTATCTACTCACACACACACACACACACTTACTCACACCAACCGGAGCTGTGCCAGTCTGCTCTTTTGCCGTTTCCCGCTGCTTTCAGCCGTTTGGCGTGATACACTCAGTCAACATCCCCTACTGTCGTCTGACCTTCAGACTGAACACAACACACATTCACGCACACAGTCTCACGCACACTTCTCGTATGCAATCTCCTTTCCACTCCCTCAACCTCAATATCGTCTAATCTTGTTGCGTTAAAGAATTATCTTTCTAAAGCTGAAGTCTGCATCCACTGTGTGCACACACTGTCAATGTGTGAATCGCAGATGCTGGATTTAAAAACCTCATGTTTCTGAGCCGGATCCTCCTCTGAACGAGACTGGCGGGAGAGAAAGAGAGAAAGACGCGATTGGCGATTAGGATTACGACAGAAAGAGAGGTGGGCGGAGAAGAGTTTGCAGCTTGTTACCTCTTTTATTCTGTCCTGTTGAGGCGTGTGTGTGTGTGTGTGTGTGTGTGTGTGTGTGTGTGTGTGTGTGTGTGTGTGTGTGTGTGTGTGTGTGTGTGTGTGTATGACGGCGTGCCCCTGAGGAAAGTTTAAGAAAGCTGCTGCATCCAAAAAGCCTTGTCTACACATACACACACACAAACCCTCCCGCATCAGTGCGCTAATTAGTAACGGAAGCTGGATGTAATGCCCATCCACAGCCCATCTAGAGTCTGAGCCAAACTCTTTAGCACACATCCATACAAATATATATAAATATACATGTACCTTGTTTTTAATCTTTGTCCTAAAACATTCTTTCAAAGGTTTTCCAACACATTCACATGTCTACACACTCAAAGAGACTTCACACACACACACACACACACACACACACTGAAACAAACAGACAGGTTGTAATCAGGGACCTGACCATCTTAATTGTCATTCCATAGACGAACTGGCCTAGTTTCAAACCCTACACACTGTACAGAACACACACTCAAAACACACTGCAGCAGCTTGTAAAATGAACAAACACATGCTCTTAATCTAAAGTAACGTCAGCACATCTTTGGATATTTTATAAATGACTTTATCCAGATCCAGTTTCTTCTCTTAAGTAATTTTCCTCAGAATTAGGGTTAACAAAAACTTGTTTTGAAAATTAGAAAGTGTTTAATTTGAAGTTGAAATTAAGGCTTGTTCTTGATTAAATGTTTAATTTATTAGGACACACCCCTATATTCATATTAGTGGTACTTTTACATTTGGACCCACCCTGATTTTGAATATCCTGTTAATTTAATATTTGATAACATTTTATTGTACAGTGTCCTTGTTACACGTTGCATGTACAATAGCAAATTATGCACAACTACAAGCAACTAACCCTAAACCAAACCCTAATCTCTAAAGTACATGTTGTTAATTAATATTACTCAGTACTTAATTGTATAATTACACTGTAACAAGACCATCTTAAATAAGTTAAACTAAAATTAGTTGTGTAATTTAGAACTATACAGTACTTAATCACCATTATTTCATCATCAATGAAATACTGTAATGTACTGTAATGCATATATATCTCAAAATAGCCAAACATTATCTGATTCGTCATTTTGGCCAACATAAATGGGTCTATCACTATATTAAATTGTTGTATGTCAAATGTGTAAATGTGTGCTATTAAGTCAAGTGAGATGTCTTGCGAACAAAGTTCACAAAGAATAAGAAATGAGCTGAGTGAGATGTTACTCTTTCAACTCTGTGACCTCAAATTGCCCTCAAAGAAACACAAGCGATCAAGCAAATACACACACAAACACGTCACCTCTCCTTGGCCCCTGCCCTGCCCCCTTTACCCACTCTGTCTTTTATTCTGAATAGAAACATGGCATTTTCAGAAAGAACGAGAGAGAGATGGGGTATTACTGGGCAGGAAAAGTACTAATCCTTTGCCTTGCTTCCTTCCAGCCAATGATACCCAGAAGCAACTGGCAACAGCTGCTCAGAAAGATCCCAAATCACACACACACACACAGTCTGAATGTATTAACATGACTATGCGATCCCATTTATAACTCAAAATTTTAAACAAAAACAGATTCCCCTAAACATGTGACACACTGTTTAGTCTATCACACAGTATAAACGACTAATAACTGAAACCAAAAATTTCATACGGCCTGCTGTCCTTGTGTAACATTATAACAGTTTATAATGCTCGCACACTGCTAAACAAAGCCAGCACTTGATCACTTTCGGTTACAAACTGATCCTTGTGCGGTATAAGCGTTGTTACACTGTCATTAATGCATTATTAATGCTCTATAAACTATTCATGAGCATCCCAGGAGAGAAAGCAGCCGTCATAGAGGACTCTGTGTTCCAGAGGAGCCTAATATATAAGATGCTAAGACAAAGCTTAAATCTAACCAAACTCCAGAGGAGATTGATGGATGGACTGCTGTTTGTGCGACACATCAAGCACTGGTTTGTTGTGGATGTGTGTGTGGGATGGTATGTGTTGGACCAGGAATATTGCCAAGGCAGAGGTTCATTCCATGGGTGGTAAAGGAGAAGTGTACATGTCTCTGTGTGTGTGTTTGTTAGATTTCTTACAGCACATAACTTCTGCCATCTGTTCATGACTGCCAGAAGTGGTATAGGGGAGCTGAGGGAAATCAGCAACACACACACTCAAACACACGTTGACTTGGCTAAGTGAGGACTTACCGTTGACTTCTATTGTTTTTATATAAAGCTAATTATAATTAGTAGAGACTAACTCTAACCTTTAAGGAAAACCTTTTAGAACACCCCAAAGTTTGGGGTCTGTATGATTTGTATAACATATGCTCTTTATATTTGACATGAACAAAATAGATATAAGGAAAAACATTTCAGTACAAACCTGTCAGAAACACACACACACACACACACACACACACACCGAGCCGTTTGTTTTACCACTTATGACTTTATGTAAGTATCTAAGTTATGTCCTTCAGGGGAACTGATAATTACATTGAAGACACCCATCCTACAGGTTGACAGGCCAGCAAGTGTGTACGTGCTTCACACGCCTCTGCCTC
>JAFVLL020001312.1:0-33366 GCA_021397915.2 Tor tambroides
GCTCTTGACATGTAAACATCAAAATGCGATTAAGTCCTTACTCTGATTATTGGAAATAATCGCATTATTTGTGCGCATGTAAACGTAGTCATTGACCACATTTAAAACAACAGTGTGAACAGCTATATAAAAAAATTGGATTTGAGCAAAAATTAGAATTAAACACTAAGACTCGCAGTGTGAACGTAGCCCTAGTTTCCTTCCCTCATCTGAATTTTTTTTTCGCACTATTTTCATAGGCTACATTCACACTGCAGGAAACTGTGGTCCAAATATGATTTTTTTGCTCATATGTGATTTAAATCATTTAGTTTCATGACTGTGTGAACAGCACAAACCTCATGGAATCTGGTCATTTCGATTCTGATTTGTGCCGCTTCCATATGTAGTACTACGTCTGATTCAGGTCAGATGTTTGCAACGCGACCACAGTCTGAACAGCCAAAACGGAATTCATGTGACTTTCACGTCACTCTAGATGGACATTTGTTATGATTCCGCTCTGTTGGGATTCACTTCAAATATTTTACATACCGGTATTTCTTAGATCACTCGTGAAGTTGCAGAGGTAGTCAGTGAAGAGACAAGAGGTGTTGTTTTGTGGTGTATTACAGAGACCGCACTATACAAGATAAAATTACTGGGGTCTTTTATAAATAATAAAAAACTTGCTCTCTTTCCCCTCATTTTCATCCTCCTTATGACCTGCTCACGAATTCACTGGCTTCCACAACATATTAGCTTATAAATGAATGCGTAAACGCTTATTTCAGTGGCCTCCATGTTTACTTCCGTATGACTTCCGTTCATGCTATCTTGTTATCATTCTTTTGCACATGCGGGCCATACAAAAAAAATCGGATCCGAGCAATAAATCAGAATTGAGCACTAATGCTTGCAGTGTGAACATAGCCATAGTCTGCCTGATAAAAAGTTGACTGCATACCTCTCCCAAACAAGCCAACTGATTTGAAGTATCATTCATGTAGGACAATCTCATGAATAAGTATTTAGCTTTGTGCTGATGGTTAATACTTACAGTTATGTATCTGAACACTTAATGATAAGTATGAGCGGTAGTAATTGTGATTAGACACTAACGATTATAAGTAAGGTATAATAGCATTACCATTCTTGATTAATGTTTGCTTACATCCTCTGTTGATGAAAACCCTGAGAATAAATGCTCCTGACGAAACCCTAGGAGGAGCTTGTTTGCGATCCTGCCAATCACAACGCAGAGGCTATAAAAACAGCTGCTTACCTCACTCCTTCCGATGATTTTTCCGGCTTTCTTCCCCCATCCCAACTCCCCCGCTTTCTTTCCATGATTGTCTCCAGGACTTCAGGCTTGAGACGAACATAAGCCTCTTTATTACTTACAAGCCACACCTGTCTGTCCATTCCCTCTTTCACATTACATCTATGAGTTGCAGCACTGAACTGCTGTCTTGAGTCTTATTATGTGGTGGAGAGTATGTGGAATATTTTTAGTGGCTGGTCTACCACAGCATACCAAGATAACACACACACACACACACACACACACACACACACATATCTTGAAGTTTGAGGTCTGGATAGTTTCTTCATGGCAGGCGTTTTCACATGTCACCACATTCACTCACACACTGTAACCTATATATGCATCATGATATACATGCCTACATTATAAAATGCATGTAAATAACATTTTACAGACATTAATATCCATTCTTCTCATTCTTAAAGGATGCATTTGTGGCATAATGTTGATTAGACAATTTTCAGTTTTTATAAAGTCATGGTTCCAGCAAGGGATTTACAATAAGAGCAAACAGGGTGATGCACTTCAAGGGATTAAAAGCAGTCAAACGTTACTTTAGCTGTAAAGTTGTCTAAATTGTTATTTTTGTGTTCATTTTTGAGTTTCAAGTCAAGGTGGATGAAGTCATGGTTATTTGACACATACTTCCAGGGTTTAAATTTTCTCCTTTTCTTGCTTGTATCATGTAAGAGGTACAGGGTTTCTTGACTTTTAGTTGTCATGGAAGAGTTGCGCAGACAGGGATATTAGGGATTTATCACACTTGTCTCATCTTAATATGTATAATGTTTAAGTCTTGTTGTTATTCTATCCAAGAACTGTGTATTTTACCATTTAATTAATAGTTTTACTGCAACTGTAATTTTTGAAGAATGAGATAAAATTATTATGCTACAAATGCTGTCAATACAACTTAACATGCACCTGAACGATTCTTTTCAGCACATTTACATATAAATGCTGGTGCACTCTCACACCCTTTCCTGTTTTGCTGTGCTCATATTTCATTTCTTGTTCTCTGTTTTACTATTGTTTTTAGCTTCTTCCTTATTTTCTCATTGTGATAAGATTTCAAGACCA
Organism: Tor tambroides; assembly: GCA_021397915.2. Taxonomy (NCBI): domain Eukaryota; kingdom Metazoa; phylum Chordata; class Actinopteri; order Cypriniformes; family Cyprinidae; genus Tor; species Tor tambroides. The sequence goes on from JAFVLL020001312.1 coordinate 2,387, forward strand.
GACAGTGCGAGCCGCTCACTGATGAGCTGCTCTGTGCTCGACTGCTCTGGTCTGGTTATTGATTGCACTGAGAGCTTGTGTGGGTGTTGGAACATGTAGTTTGTGCCTCTGTACACAGCAAGAGAGAGTTTTATTGAAACGTTTTATTTCATGTTTTGTAGATGAAAAGGTAAAGGGAATAAGGATTTGAAAACTACATATTTTTGAAATTAGCTTGTTGGGTTGCCTGAATGACTTGCAGAGTAATAGTTTTAAGGAAGCACTGGATAAAGGGCTGGTTTCACCTCGATCAGATGCACATGTTAGGGGCGTTTACATTTAGAAATGTTATTGCGATCAAAAACAGCTGGACGAAGCGCAGCGGAATGGAACAGAACACAGGAGTCGCTGTGTGTTTTAATATATTTTTAGCTCAATACGCCCTCTTAAAAACAAAACTCTGCTAAAGTGAGTCACAGTGCAACTGCAAAAGACATCCGTGTGCATACATAAGACTATAGCAGTGGAGCTTAAAGGACATGAATTTTATATTATGAACAGTCTGTCAGCTGAGGTGTGTGTGTGTGTGTGTGTGTGTGTGTGTGGGTGGGTGGGTGGGTGTGTATGTGTGAGATTTGGGGTCAAAAAAATTTTTATAAAAATTGATACTTTTATTCAGCAAGGATTCATTCAATCAAGCCAAAGTGACAGACCTTTAGATTGTGACAAATAGTTTCTAAGTAAATGCTGTTTTTTCTGTACATCAAAAATCCTGAAACAAATGTATAACTGTTTCCACAAAAATATTAAGCAGCACATCTGTTTTCAACATTGATGTTTATAATAGAAATTGTTACTTTAGCACCAGATCAGCATATTAGAATGATTTGCTGCTAAAAATTAAGCATTGTATCACAGGCATAAATTACATTTTAAAATATATTCAAATAGAAAACACTTATTACTGTTTTTACTGAATTTTGAATAAAACAATTGCAGCCTTGATGAGATTTTTTGTCAAAACATCTAAAAATCTTAATTTTGAGTGACGAATATAGCAAAATGAACTATCTTTAATTCTCATTGAGAGCAATGAGATTTAATAAAGAGCAAACTGAGAGCTGCTTCTTAGATCTCGATTCTGTCTGTGTTTGGCTTTGCCAAGACGCCACATTTGCAATCAGTTATTTTTAAAATGGACTTCTCAAAATGGACATTTCTACTGTAATTTATGTCGGTTTTTTAAATAAAATGTTCCTCTTCAGAGCTTCATCTCTGAGATGCTCTGCTGCTCCTTGGGTGATTATTTTGACTCACGTAGGTGTGTTGTGGGGCATTCGGGCCAGGGAAACCCCGCCGGAGCCCCCGTCCCTCTTCCTTCCCAGCCACCCTCAAAACAGGAAGCAAAGCCGTTCTGAAACAATAGGAGTTCAGAGACAAAAGCAATACGCTGTAACCAGAGAAAAAATGTTCAGTGACTAGTAGCATGCTGTAAAGAAGACAAGCGTTTTAACGCAGACATGGACAGGGGTCAAGAGGGAGAGAAAGAGAGGCAAAAACTGGGTATGGTACATCTGAGATTTCCTTGATTATTTGCTGTGATATTGAAGAGTACAGATTAGAGGGATTTATTTTGTATTCCCTTGCAGGAAAATCCATTGTAAGCCACTAGCTTTGTTTGGAAACTCTGTGGTTGGTTTCTAGCTGGTTTAAGCTGATCTTAGACCAACAATAAAACAGCTACTTATCAGTCTAACATAGTCAATATTGTTTTTGGAACATAGTGGTAGGTCAACCAGCTAATGACTAACTTAGACCAACCAGAAATCAAATTGAGATTTATGTGACCATGGAAAGATCACAGTCATCGTTTATTACATTTGTGTGTACATGTGATTGTATGACGCTTCTACGTCTGATGACGAGATAAAATAACACTGGTTTTCCTGCCTACTCTTTTTTTTCAGCCTGTAACGTCACCATCCACAACCGCTGCAGGGACACGCTACCAAACTGTGTCAAAATGAAACAAAAGGTGGGATATTAGTACACACATTTGTCACATGGGTTACTTGGACCATGGACATGCAGACATTGGCTTTGATTCATGGTATGATGCAGAAGAATTGTATCTAAATTGGGTCAGTTTTCTTATGAAAGATTTAGTGTGAATATGTCTTAAATTTGATCTGTCCATATGTGTCACAATAGCAGCAGAAAATGGCGCTAATGAGGAACAATTCGGCCTATCAGAACGTGACGCTGAGGAATAAAGGTGAGGATGTGATGGAAACAAGTGCACCGTTTACATCTGGTATTAATATGTTTTAGGTGATGCATCTCCTGTGACTAGTTGTGATTAGAGGAACATGTAATTATGATTGACCAAAATTGAGTAATACCAGGTCTAAACATGACATTGCTCTCTTTGTTCTGCCTCTCTGAAGCCCATTTAAAGGACCGGCCAAGCTCTGCCATCTACCCATCAGATAGTCTGCGCCAGTCACTACTCGGGTCCCGTCGTGGGCGGTCTTCTCTCTTACTTTCCAAGAGCGTCTCCACCAATAACATTGCAGGGTGAGTGACAGAAATGACAGACAGAAACGACATTACATAAAATGGGCTCTTATCTGTGAAGTATACTAACAAATCACTAAATGAACAAGTCCCTAGTTTATAAATACTGTCAAAAAAAAAGCTATTTAAATCACATTAATCATGAAATATCTACAGTATATATAGAGAGAGAGACAGTTCTCATCACTGTGTATTTTTTTTTTTATCTTTCTCTTTTTGTTTGTGTGTGTTTGTGACTGTGTTAGTTTAATGTAAGCAGTTTTGTTTGAATGTTATATATTAGTCACTATGTTCACTTTATTTTTGAATTCATTTAATATATATTTATTTTAAATTTATGTGTATTTTTTTGTTTCTGTGGTGATTATGATGCCCGCCTCTCATTTTGTTGTTTTATTTGTTTTGCTTTTTTGTCTTTTGCATGTGATTGCATGCATATGTATACATTTGTTTGTATGCATGCACATGGTCCGTGTGTGTGTGTGTGTGCATGTGCGTGTAGGACTCTGAATGATGACTCTCCTCTGGGGCTGCGCAGGATCTTGTCTCAATCCACAGATTCGCTCAACTTCAGGAACAGAACCATGTCCATGGAGTCACTCAATGATGAGGGTAAGCAGCACAACTGTTTCCAACATTAAAAATAAGAAGAAATGTTATCAAATCCGCATATTAGAATAGTTTCCTAAGGATCATGTGACACTGAAGACTGAGTAATAGCTGCTGAAATTTCAGGAATAAGTGATATATTGTATTGTAATAAATGTAAAGGTTTTTTATATTAAAATAGAAAATTGTTATTTTAAAATGGTAATAACAGCTCACAATATTCACAATTTTTACTATATTGTGTCTTATAAAGAATCAAAAAATTATTTCCTATATTTTTAGGACAGTTAGAGCCACGTTTTTGATTGGTGTGGTTGGCTGCTGTTCAGTTCCCAAATTTCATGTCTGACCAAGCTGTTTGCCTTCAAACTGAAATTACAATACAGAAATGGTTATTATTATTCTTTCTCTTGCTTTTAGGAGAGGGCTACTTCACCTCTCTGCTGGATGATCTAGAGTTTGAAGGCCGGGAATTTGAAGCTGATTCCTGGAGCATGGCGGTAGATTCCACCTACTTGCAGACCCACCGTAAAGATATTATCAAGAGACAGGACGTCATCTATGGTTAGAAAAAACACAGATCTAAGTCTAGAGTCAAAGCGTGTTTATGACTGTAAATGGGCCGTTGACTCTGAAACCTGATAAAAATGCAATTAATTGCTCTTATATAAACAGTAATGCCTGTCCAGACACTGTTTTTTAAAAATGAAAACGAGGCTTTGAGGGATAGATGTCTGCTCAAGTATGCTTTTAATGGCCTATATTCAAATTTTATACTAATTTGTTGACAAAAATAATGCACAAAACAACATTAAATGCTATAAGTGAGTTTATGCATCACATTATAATGTTGAGATTTGCTTAAGATCACATTTAACTGTGATATTAAAGTATTATTTTTAAACATGGAGTTTTAAATGACTGAAAAGATCATCTAAATATAAAAATGAAAGAAATGAGCATGCACACATTTTGTTGGCTGAACAATCAACACCAAGGTACACAGATGGTAGTATAACAGATGGAATGAGCTGTACTTCTATGCCTCACTACCTTGTTTTCCTTCACATTAAATTTAATATGTTATCTACCCTCAAAAAAAAGGACATTCATTTGGGCTACATGTCCAACCAAGGCCCATTAAATGTTGTATTTAAATCTTTTAATAAGAAATTCTGCAATGTCATTTCAGAGCTGATCCAGACGGAGCTCCATCACGTTCGGACGCTGCGGATCATGGATGGCGTTTTCAAGCGGGGCATGCTGGAGGAGGTGCAGCTGGAGCCGGGGGTCGTGCATGTGCTGTTCCCCTGCCTGGAGCGCCTGTTGACGCTTCACACGCACTTCCTCACACAACTTCTAGCACGGCGCACTCAAAGCCTGCAACCTGACAGCGCAAACAATTTCACCATCACTCAGATTAGCGATTTGCTAATACAACAGGTAGGAGTGTGATTGTTAGTTTAGGTGGGCGGAACAGGGAATAAATGCATTTGGTTACATTTGGCCTGCCTTAAATGATTTTGGATGAATGTGTCTGTTTTAATTGCCAGTTTAAAATGTGTCATATAAATTAGAGCTGTCAATTTAATGCATTACTGTAAAAAATAAACAATCAATTATGCGATAGTGCAACAAAATGGAATGGGTCTGTTTTAAAAGTGTTTTTGAAATTACTTTTAACAAAGCGCCTTAAAAATATAAATTAATTTCATTGCAAACACATGGTTTTGAATGAGAAAAGCTTGATGTCATGATGTAAAGGCAGTGAAAAGTCAAAAAGAAAGAAAAGGTGACAAATGGAAATTGAAACGTCATTCTCTCCGAGTGTATGAGAGTGGGAGGCTGAAAGCTTTCAGGTTTCAAGGAGCAAAATGTTCACAGTGCACTGTCTTTGTGTGTCCGTCAGTTCTCAGGTCAGTGTGCTGACGAGATGCTGAAGGTGTATTCTGAGTTCTGCAGTCGTCATATGAAGGCCGTCAAACTCTACAAAGAGCTGCTGGCCAGAGACAAGAGACTGCAGCTCTTTATACGGGTAAGGCCAAGAGAGACCGACAAGGGTGTTTGCCGTCCGGGTGTGTTTTGTGTTTACATAACCGGGTCAGGTGTTGTCTCATGTGTTGCTAGTGGGAGGACAGAGTGGTACTGAGTGATGAATTATGGTGGGCGGGTGCATTAATGGATTAAATGCCTGCAAACTCTCATAGATGTGTGAATCATCAGATTTCCAGGTATCTTGATCGTGTTTGGCTCTTGTCCATTATTTTAGTCGTAATAGCTTAGTATGGGGCTGTCACGATAACAAAACCATTGACAAAGCAAAACGCATATGCTATTGAATGCACTCCTTTTATTTAAAAAGTTAAATATTGTCAGAGCAGTGGTGTGGAAGGTGACCCAGGGTTGTGTGTGCACTTTCTTGTCAAAATCTTGGATTTCCTTTTTAATAAAGACAAAAAGGCAAGTTTTAAATATTAATATAAATATTAATAATTTAGGGATACGTCAGCAGTAAACTTCTGCTGATATGATTAACTTCTCTCCGATACCGGTAAATGATTTCAGCATAAAAGGCTATTTTTTTCATGGCAAAATGAAATTACTTGAAAAGATTCTGACCAAAATTAAAATGTATACTATATTATATATATTATACAATAAATATTACTATATTATTTATATATTTATTATATATTACTAAAAAATCTTAGTAAAATTTTGTCTGATACTATTAAATACATTTATAAATTAATAAAATGATTCATTTTAATAGTATTTATTTATTTATTTATTTAAATAAATAAACATCACCATCAAAGGCTATTTTCATGGCAAGATCAAAGTATTTTAAAACAAAAAATACTGGCTAAAATGAAAATGTGTACAATATCATATATTGTCAAAATATAAAGCAATCTCAAATAACTGCAATAAGTGAATTTAGGCATCACAACAATTGAATGTACAGTATAAAAGTTGTTCACTTGAAAAATTTTCGATTACACTTTATTTTAAGGTGACCTTGTTGCAGTGTAATTATACATTTAAGTACTGAGTAATATTAATTAAATACATGTACTTACTATATGGTTAGGGTTAGGATTAGGGTTTGGTTTAGGGTTACTTGCATGTAATTATGCATAATTTTATTGTTATTATAATAGTAAGTACATATAACAAGGACACGGTAAAATAAAGTGTTTCCAAGTTTTCAAGTATTTTTTACAAAACCTTGTTACAGATTTACAGAATTCTACTTAGAAATTAATATTTTAGTCATTAAATATTTGCTTGGTTAGCTTTAAGCTCACTTAAATTAGTTCTAGCTCATTAGACATGACATTATGGTATCTTTCTAAAATCAGTTTCCTGAGCAGGTGCCTTCATACACAAATCTGGCTGACCGGGCATGACAGCTGCTGTAGATTTCGGACACAACTTTAGACTGTCTGTGTAGAAATATAGCACACAGAGGCAGAAACCGTTAACAGTCCATTTATCATTGTCTTTGTTGCTTTCAGAGGGTGAGTCGGGGTCCTCTACTCCGTCGTCATGGGTTCCAGGAGTGCATCCTATTGGTCACTCAGCGCATCACGAAATACCCCGTCCTGTTGCAACGTATCTATGATAACACCAAAGGTAAGAGACAAGCATATAAATCTCACTAATTTAATACTGACTGTATTTAAACATCTGCTCACCTCCGACCTTCCTCCCATGGTCTATAACTTTTCAGTGTCCCTTTAAAATGTGTGTATATATATAATTTTTTTTTTAAATGAAAAAATATATATTATATACATATGTGTCATAAAATGCCCCTGGTTATGGACTTTTTAGACTGACTGTTGTATGTACCAATGCAGACAATCCAGAGGAAGCTGCAGGTCTGTCTCATGTGCTGTCTTGTATACGGGAGCTGCTCTGTTCGGTGGACCAGCAGGTGTTGGAGCTTGAAAGGACACAGCGGCTGCAGGAAATCCGGTCCAGGGTCGACCCACGGGCTGAGGCCAAACTCCGCTCCGGAGCTCTGTTCAGACCGGCCGAACTTCTCCGCAGGCAGCTGATACACGAAGGCACGCTGCTCTGGAAAACGCCCAGCTCTCGCCTCAAAGGTAGTGAAGACCGTGGCTGTTTATGAGGAAGTGTGATGTGATGCGTGTCTGTGTGAGAGGGAGAGAGACACACAGGGTATTGTATTAGCTGACATGTAATTTCTTTGAATGTACAGAATTTCCTATTTCTTTGTGTTCTAGATGTTCAGGTTATGCTGATGACTGATATTCTAGTATTCTTGCAAGAGAAAGATCAACGGTTCATCTTTGCCAGTTTGGTAAGTTACTTTGCAATTAAGTATTTAACTTTTCCATGTAGCTGTGATACTGTGAAGCGAATCGTTTGTGAAAATCTCTACAATATCTCTTTTCTTCACGCTCTCTCTGTAGGATAAATCTGCTGTGGTCTCACTGCAGAGTCTCTTGGTCCGAGACATAGCCAATCAGGAGCGAGGCTTGTTCCTGATCAGCAGTGAGTCCAGCCCACCTGAGATGTACGAGCTCTATGCGGCATCTAAAGATGACAGAAACACCTGGTTACGGCACATACAGCAAACCATCAGCAGGTACATGCATGCAAATACATCAGTCCACACAACACTCAAAGCTGCCATTTGACTTTTTCTCCATCTCTCTCTCTCTTTGCAATTGAATGGAAAATCCCATGAAAGCACTTTTCTGTATTGTTCCTTTGTATTTTCTTTTGAATCAGGACATTTCGAAGGGATATGTCAGTTCTGTGGGAAGCTTGACTTGCCAGTACCCTTTGTTTACATTACAGCTCAGCAAAAACAAACTTGACAGCTTGCAAGAGACTCCTTCCCAAAAATAAAAAGACATCATAGAAAAGATACCATTTATACTATGTGAAAAAAATAGTAAGAGTGATATTACAGAGGCAATAATGTCAAATTCAGTCATTATTTATAGATTTATTAGTAAGTATTTTTATTATTAATAATGCTTATAATTATAATTAATAATTTAATAATAGTTATTAATAGTAGTAATTGTTGTTATTCTTCATATTAATATTATTAATAATAAGAATAATAATGATGTGCTATTATATATATATATATATATAATGTGCTATTATTTATATATATATATATATATATGTGTGTGTTATTATTATTTATTTATAATTATCATTAATAAATATTTATTTGTTTTTTTTTTTTTAAATCCTTTTTTTTTTTTTTACTTTTTTTTTTTTTGCTAATACCCCCTTGCTCCCCTCTGGAAGTCCCCTGACTGCAGTTTTAAAACCCCCTGGTATACAGTGACGCTTTCAAAATGAATAAATTCTAACCACTTCCTTCAGAAAAAAAATAAACTAGCAAAGAAAGTACAAGCATTGGCAATATTTTCAGTTTCATTCAAAAACTGTATAGAGTGACTTATATTTTCGTTCTATTTTCCCAGAAATAATGTCGTTATAAGCAGGGACACTAGTGTATAGATGACTGCAGTGTTAATTGACATCCACTAAAAGGCACTAAACTACCATTTCTAGTGGTCATTCTCATTTACCTTCATTTTTTTGTCACACAGCTGTCCATCAAGAGAAGAATTCCCTCTGATAGAAACAGAGGACAAGGCCCTTCTGCGAAGACTCAAAGGTTTGCTTTAAACACTAACGCACACACATTCACACTCCCAACACTGGGACAAACACGTTTTCATTCCGATTTTTTTTCACAAGATGGATCACTACAGTGGGTTAAGCATTGAGGGATTGAAAGAAGCATTTTAAAAAGCTCGAAAGAGCTCTTTCACCCATCTGTCAGATCAGTTGGTTACCTATCACAAGACATTTTCTCAAAACGAACGAGCTAGCTAGTAAAAAAAACAAGTTGTCTTGACATATACAGATTTTTATGTTTTAACATCTTTACACAGAATTTGAAGGAGGAACAAAGCCACTATCTTGAGTGTAAAGAAGCTGACGTTGGTGTTTTATTCAAACAAGCACTTTGTTCCTCCTGCTCTGTGTTTCAGCTGATATCCAGCAGAAGGACAGGGAGGTGTTAGAGCTGCTTCAGGAGCGGGTCACGTTGTTCTCTGACTTGGCGGAGGTCATGGGAGGTTATGAGGTCATGCTGCCGTCCTGTTCCAGAAACCTGTTCAGAGCCGAGTCTCCTCAGGCGCCTCACGGGGAACAGCTGCTCACACAGGCCATAACTGAGGGTAAGACAGACAGGATGTTACATTCAGGGCGTTCCACCTGTATGAGGCTGGTTTCACCCTCAAGTGTGTATTTATTTCACCGCCCATGTTAATGGGTTAAAGTGTTCACACTATGAGTAAGCAATGCATGGCCACAGAAAAGAAGGTTAGAGTCCAAGACTGCTTTTGCCATGTGATGTGATAAGGTGATTTTTGTATTTTTTTTTTTTGAAAAGCACAACCATAAAAATCTTCTGGTTTTATGTTTAATGTAAAAATATTCAAATATACAAATAAAAGCTTTGAAGATTCAGTGTCTTAGCAATTAATAAATCGGCACGGCATCTGAATAAATAAATGACAGATTACATTAGTGAAAACAGAAGCATGTTCAAATATATTTCAGACAGTATTTTTAATTATATATGTTTAGTTCATAGAGATTAAAAATATATTGGAAATATTTAAATATATATATTTCTAACATTTAAATTATTGTCTGAAAAATGTTCAGAGGTTTTGGTATTGTAGCAATTAAAAATATTTTAAATATATAAAATATTGACCCATCCTCTGAATAAATAGTTGTTTTTTTATGCTTTTTTTTTAGTTTGTGTAGATTAAATAGCTGCAGTCCATAACTTTTTTTTTTTTGTTAAAAATGATCCGAAAATCAATATTTGAGCAAGTACATAACCATCCAGTGTTCAAAACTATCGCCTTACTTAGCCCGATTCACAGTGGTTAGCTTATAATAATGTTTTCTAATTTGAGTGGTACGGTTTTCGCGGGAAAATCGAGCATGGCACTGCATCATTACGTCACGTCTGTAAACATAAAGAAGTTATCCCAGCTACTAGGCTACCGCATGTGAGGATCCTGCAGGTGGCGGATCGTTTATAGCCTTTTCTCACAGCAGCTAGAATAATTAAATGTATCATTCTGATGGCGGATTGTGATCCAGAAAGGATTATGTGTTTATGAAACACATGTGAATGCAATTAAATTATATTCCAGTTTTAAATATGCTTCTGATTACAGATAGCCTGGGATTTCATGAGATTTGTATTTTAAATACAACCAGTTCGAAGGGAGCATAATTTGCTTTTTGGGTTAAAAGAATTTCTTAATATGAAATTCGAATGGCATGACAATTAGATTAGACCAGGGGTGCCCAAGCTCGGTCCTGGAGGGCCAGTGTCCTGCAGAGTTTAGCTCCAACTTGCCTGAACACACCTGCCTGGAAGTTTGTAGCATGCCTAGTAAGAGCTTGATTAGCTGGTTCAGGTGTGTTTAATTGAGGTTGGAGCTAAACTCTGCAGGACACCGGCCCTCCAGGACCGAGTTTGGGCACCCCTGGATTAGACTGTACAGAAATTGAAATCTGTATGTTAATAGACACTATACTCAGTCACGCAATGCTGATGTTGTTAACATTAATAATTTGAGAAAGTATAACAATAATAATTTGCACGGTTTGATGTGATATGAGCTAACCGATCATTAGATTTAATCACCATTGGTAGCACAATTTATGGCAATGCTTTTTTGCTCAGTTGGTCAGAACAAACGTGGCAGACTTGTTACTTACTTGTTCAGATGGCAATATACGGTGAAAATTCTTATTTGGGTCATATATTCCAAGACGTAGGCTAGAATCTGTGATTGCGAAGTACAGTAAACATCCACACCGGTGCGGTGACTCACTGCCACACATACTCTTCAAAACATTAGATTCATCCGCGCTGGAGCCGTGCCGACTCACAACCCCACGCAAGGAAGAGAATTCCACAAAAAGCTGCAATTCCAGGTTTTCAAACAGAGATGGCGACAAAGAGGCAAAACTTACAGACTTCAGCTTTAAAGATACTTAAATATATTTAAATAAAATAATAACAAAAAAAGATAATATAATAAAATTCATACTTGGTGCAAATGTCTCTCTTTATTTAAACAAAAAAAAGTTTAATATTCTTTTTTTTTTTTTCCCTATTTTGGAAAGTTTACAGACCAGTTTGTTTTTAGTTTGTGTAGATTAAATATCTTTAAATATCTTAAATGTATTTACAATAAATAAATAAAATAATAACAAGAAATAAAGATATTAAAATATGATAAAATTCATACTTGCTGCCAGTAGATCTCGGTCTCTTTTTATTTAAAAAAAAAAAAAAAAGTTTAATATTCTTTTTTTTTCATATTTTGGAAAGTTCACAGACCATTTTAGCTAAATCTTCAGAGCTCATGCTCAGATCTTCAATAATATCTTTTCAAATGTCATGATGTAATTTTTCTCGCTCTCTGCAGTGGACAGATTGACAGAGCTGTTATTAGGATCCAATTTTGAGGTTCCTCTGCCCTGCAGTTCCAACGGCCATCACAACCACACTGGAGTGCTAGTAATCAGTAGGTGTCAAATACACAACATGCAATATGTAAATGAATGTGCTTTTAGTGTGTCTGATTGGCTAAATATACCTTTTTATCTGACCATTTTGCTTCCTACATTCTTCTAGATGGACAAGAGGTATTAGTCAATGGCTCTCATGAGAACCAAGCTGCTCAGGTACACAAAACTAACGTTGTTTTGTAAGAAAATATGCTTGTATATCTATGTTAGTGAGTTGCTTATCACACTTCTCTGACATCTAGCATTGCCTGCTTCATAAAATGTAATAATTATGCACATAGTAAGATAGTTCGATGCTATTGCTGAGTTTTATGTAATGCTGAAAAAAAAAAAAATTAGTCATTTTCCGAGCCCATCTGAAACTCACAGGTTTCCATAGCAACCTGAATCTACCAAAAAACTCTCCATCACGACTCACCACTGGTGCTTGAAAGCTGCGCTTCATCTCCCTTTTCATCGACACATAGCAAGACAGTGCTTTTCAATGTGTGCTGATAAATGAAAGCTTTTTGAATTAATTTGCTGGTTCGGAATTTTGATTGTGTGAATAATGAAAAACTTCCCTATTCTCTACAGGATGGTAATGGGAATCAAATGGAGGACAAGACACCAAGTGAGGTACTGATATTTAGGCTTAATGCGTGCTGTGTAGGGATGTGCTGAGTGTATCAGCGCATACATATGGGCTGATAATGATAACTGATTATTTAACATTTTGCTTTAGAATTCTTTAAACTGACTAGAGTAACCAGCAAATTCATAAAAACAAAGCACACTTACATACACAATAGCTTGCGATTAAAAGCTTAGAATATGGATTTTGCAATACATAAAAACTCGTTAACTTTTGCTTTTAATTTACTGACAAATTAGAAGTTCAGATGTTTGAGTTTGGGATCAGTAACTGTATTATTATTATTATCAAATTAATACTTTCATTCAGCAAGGATGCATTAAGTTGATCAAAGTGACCGTAAAGACGTTTGTAATGTTACAAAAGCTTTTTATTTCAAATAAATGAACTCTCTATTCATCAGTGAATCCTGAATCCTTTCTATTCATGAATATCCTTTTTTACAAAAAATATTAAGCAGCACAACTGTTTTCAACTTTGTTAATAATAAATGTTTCTTGAGCAACAAATTAGCATATTAGAATGATTTCTGAAGGATCATTTGACACTGAAGACTGGAGTAATGGCTGCTAAAAAAAATCAGCTTTGCCATCACAGAAATCAATTCTATTTTAAAATTCAGTCATTTTAAATTATAAACCAATGCAAATCATGGTCCATAACACATGATTAGGTGAAATGATCAACTGTAATTCCATTATTGGTATGAATTAGTTTTTAAATTTTACCAGTTATATGCAAAAAAATATTGCCCTCCACTATACTGTGCATCACTAGCCTCCTATAAATATTACAAGGACACCCAAATTTCCAGGCTTATATGGGCTAGTGTGTGTATTTATATTATTATTATTATTTTTATTAATATGCATCTGAATGGCTTTTGTGTTTTAGGAGGTGTCACAGAGGCTGGTGAATCTCAGTGCTCAGTTACACGCTCTGCAGGTATGTGTGCTTTGCAAAACACATTTATCAGATGTTCTTCTAAGCACTGACGTCCAAACGGGATCCAAAATGAATTGTCATTGAGGCCAAAAACTCATCCTCTCCTAGGGTGTGGTGATACGACAGGACTCCATCTTAGAGCTCTGCCTACGAGAGAGCTCAGTCTCCCCGGTCACCACAGGGGTTCGTACGGTGCGCTCCCTGTCCCGGGATGGAGCGAGTGACGTTGGCTCTCTGGGAGAGCTGGCCCTGCTTCAACGGCAGCACAGTCTGCTGCAGGAGGAGCTGGGACGCCTCAGGGGAGCCGAGGGCAAACTCAGGGACAGTGAGAGAGCCAGAGCCCAGCTGGAGAAACAGCTCAGGGATCTTAAGACCAATAGCGCCGCTCTAGGGGATGGAGCTGGAAGTCCAGGCTCACAGGTGAGTTCATTTTACGATATTTAGTAAGTTTTTAGTCTAAATCAGAATTTAAATTCATTTTTGCACTCAGAAGCAAAGCTTGTCAAACACCACATGACGCATACTAAAGTATGCAAGAGCTACAATGCTATAGCTCCCAAATCTCATTCGCTTCTCATTTCCTCTTTTCAAGGCCCCATCAACTCGCAGAGAGAGCGATACCGACCCCAATACTGATACCCCATTGGCTAGCCAGGAATCGATGGACCAATCAGATGGCCTGCAGGAATGCAGTGATGTGGAAGTGGATGTGACATCTGATGACGATGAAGACGACGAGGTGGATTCGAGGGTGTCTCCCCGTTCAGAAAGTCCCAGAGGTCTGTTGAATGACACCGAATGACATTGTTAGAACCAATATAATTACACATACACAGATGTAAATATAATATGTAATATATTTAGAATTGATAATATATTTTATTGAATAAAAAATATATATATATATAATTATATATAATATATTTAGAATTGATATAATATAAAATGATAATATATAACAATATAAATGCATATACAGATATAAATATTATATATGTATTCATAATTAAATAATATAAAACAATGTACAATGTATGTATAATATGAATATATGTACATACATAAAATTATTTTTATGTATTTATGTATTTCTAATTCATATATTATATTATTCAAATAATATGTATGTATATATGTATTTAGAATTAATATAATGTAAATTAATAATATAATAATAAATATTATTATATGGCTACTATCAAATAAATCAGTAAATAATTACACATTCAATTTAGAAATTATTATATGAGGGGGAAGAAAAGATACAGGAGATTAGCACAGTGTAGGAAACTGTTTGCCAGGGAGTTTGTTGCTCTGATTTTGTTCCTTTTTTATATGAAACGATTACATATTTATCAGACGGTCTGCGTAGATGTGCTTCACCTAGAACGCTGTAAACTTTGGCCCTTTGTAACACTAACAGCAGCCTACACACGATTATGCAACCAATGTGCACAACACGCATACACATTGAATTTATCACATTAAACCCTCCACACTCACCCACACACACACAAAGGTACACAAACTGCCAAACACACACTAAACTCTGTCAGACAGGAGAACCTCCTAACACATAAATGTAGATTTCTTTCAATCTAGTCTATTATTTGCAGGCATGTGTGTTATAGGTGGATAATGGCAATAAATTGCGGGTTGAGCGTCTCAGTAAACACACTCAGAGCTTCAGTGTGTCATTCACAGTGAACATACCTTTTTTACATACACTTAAACACACAGACGGCTTGACTTTTAAAGTCCTTTGAGATATTTCAATCTTGAGGTGCTCACACTGCATGTGAAAGGGTTTCTCAAACAGTATTATTTTTTGTCAAATAATTGAAACTTTTATTCATCAAGGATGCATTAAATTGTTCAAAAGTGTTAGTAAAGACATTTGTATTATGATTTTGATTTCAAATAAATTCTCTTTCGTTAACTGTCTATTCATTAAAGAACCCTGAAATAATTATCAGTTTTCACAAAAATATTTAGCAGCATCTGTTTTCAGCATCAATGACAATAATAAGAAATGTTTCTTGAGCAGCAAATTGGCTTATTAGAATAATTTCTAAAATGTATTTAATAGAATTGTAAAAAAAAATATAGATTTTTTATATTATTAAAATTCCAAAGCATCTGAACTCAAAACGTAATGTCTGAATACAGTTCAATTTTTCATAATTCTTTTACTTGATTGTTTTTTCTCTTCATCTTCTACAGATCTGCAGGACATTCCTGAAGAGAGTGAATCTGCTACAGACCCTCGGGACCGTGAGGCCTCACACTGCTAATGTTTTTTCAATTCTCAACCCAAGACTGGCCTGTTGTCTGATGGAACAGACTATAGACTCCATGAGCAGGTCTTCCTCTGAACAGGGAAGAGTCTTACGTAGTTTATGAATATTCATTTCGTTATATACATACAGTATTTAGTTGTATCCAGTAATATTGCTTACAGCTTCTGTGTGGCCGTTTATGACATGTTAATATTCAACATGTCTTCTCCTTGGAATCCAATCATATGGCTTTTGACATCCACGGACCAATAAGGAAATGCCAAAGCATCGTGATGGAGATGGAGTCAGGCAAATAATGAGACTTTGCACTTGATCACGGCATGAAACAGTCTTGGGATTCTTTAAGAAGAAACGTTCTTTAAGAATCTTAAGATCAACCGATTTAACCAAACATAACCGATCCAGCTCAAGGGTACCGGCAGAAAGCAGTCAGATTGATGTACTGTATGTGAAAAACTCATCACAATGCTTTGTACCAATTCTACACACATGCTGGAGCACGCAAAACCAGAATAGAGCTTCTGTTTTTTTGTTTTTTTTGAGTGAAACTTGTCTGTGAGAGGTCATTGTAAAAAAAAAAAAAAGTCTCTTTCTTGCTCTTTATTTTAAATGTATTTATTTTCCTTTATTTTAAATGGAAAGTTAAATTGTCTTTCAAGCATGGCGAAGCAGTTAGAAAGAAGCCATAACTTGAAACAGACTGGGACCAAAACTACTGGCTATATAACAGAAAAATAAAATATTTTCAGAGACTTGAGGGATTTTTTATGAAGGAATTATATTGCAGTTTATAGCAATATATAGAAATATATTTACATCTTCAGCAAAGAACTTAATAAACCCAGGAAGGTTATTATGATTGAGTATTATGATATTATGAATGGTTCCTCGGCCCACAGTGTGTGTTAACGGGGAATACTTTGTAAATATAAGATTCATTGACTAAAATAGATCAGATCACCAAAATCTGTCAGGAACACCGACAACATTTGATGTGTCTTACTACAGTTTTGCTTATGTTTCAATTTTAAGAATGTTTTTTGCAATTACTTGACTGTGTGCCAAAATTCGCTTGGCTGAATATTGCTGAGATATATATATATATTATGCTTTTATTTTAGTCAGTTCAACATTTCAGGAAGCAATGTCTTATAGAAATTATTGTAGGATGATGTTCTTCATGTTTTGAAGTAACTATAAGAAACATAGGATTTACCGAAGTCACACATCAAAATGTTTGTATGGAAAATAAATGACAGAAACATTGTTGAAGTGTTCATACAGTGTTTCAGATATAATGAAGTGGATATAGAATACTGTTGAAGAATTAAAACCGTTGATATACAACATCACCAGGATTAGTTTATTCTCTTTCATTTGTGTGCGAGTAAATCAAAGTGAAAAGTGTGATCAAATTAGTAATATTAAAGGAACGGTTAACCCAAAAATGAAAACTGTCATCATTTACTCAACCTCATGTTATTCCAAATCTGTATGAACACAAATGAAGATATCTTTAACCAAATGGTTGCTGGTAGCCTTTTTTTTTTTTTCATAATATGTAAGTCAGTGGCTACCAGCAACTGTTTGGTGGCCAATATTCTTGAAGATGTCTTCTTTTACATTCAACAGAAGAAAGAAACTACTTGGAGAGCGAGTAAATCATGACAGAATTTTCATTTTTGGGTGAATTGTCCCTTGAATACCAAAGTCATTCTCACTACAGTCTGATCTCATGAGAATACTATTTTATGTTGTGATAATTGGTGGCAAATTTGTATGTATCGTAGGATTTGATTCATTCGATTTGATTTGATTGACTGATTTTTTTAGAAAAACTAGTCCTGAAGGCCCACCCCTAAAACTAACCATCAATGGGGCATAAGCAAATGAGATCAAATGAATTTGAAACGTTATAAATTATGATTTACCATGCGTGTGTGTTTGTATGAAACCTTTAGAATCAGACCAATCAGAATTGAGTATTTCCAGTCACACACAAACAAGTTTTCTATCCTTATTTTAATAAAACATATACATTTAAATTCAGATGTGCATTTACATATCAACATCCATCTGAATCCAGATCTTTGTCTCTGGCTAGCAGCTAATCCACAAAACAATGTCAGCCAAGAGACAAGTATTATTAGCTTGGTAGCACAGGCAGCATAGTTGGCATTCAGACACACACACACATATACTACCTCATCCATCACTTCACTGTCCTAAACTAAAAGAGTGTGTTGAAAGAATGTGTAAATCTATTGAACAAATCAGAGCACTTAAAAAAAAGAGATACACTGACTAGCTCTGTATTACCATACAACAGTTGCCTTCCCTCACCTTGCAGTGAACTGCCTTTACCGGAGGAATTGATTCATAATAAAGCATTGACTTGTGTAAACTTTCCATTTATGCATAGTCTTCCTTTCTGAATACATTAAGTAAATCTAAATACAACAAAAATAAATCTGTTTTATTTGTTCTTAAACAATGAGTCGCAACCTTACCCCCCTCCCCAACCCCCCCGCCCCCAGCTGAAAATAGTCCAGAACCTGACACCATCATTGTCCCTTTACTTCAGCGGAGCTTAGTGGAACTTACAGTTAGAGATGCACATGAATGACTAATCACTGTTAGAAAAATGTGCTTTCATATTCAAATTCAAATATCATTAATCTAGTATAGAATGCAGATGGATGAATTATATGAAAATCTGTGCTAGAGGAGAACGTAACCTATTGTACACTATAGTCCAAAATTTAGACAAGACTGAATTTATGATTTGGATATTAAGGTGCATTTCCAAATGCAAGCTTAGTTGACAAATATAAATGATTTCAGTGTTTTTCTCAAATCTCAAGATTGTATTTATATCACTAAACATACAGTAGTTCTAAAGAATGCAGATGGATGAATGATGAATGATTTAATGGCTATGAAATAATACTAATTCTAAAATGTATAAAACTCTAATTATAAAGACGGTGTGTCTTTTGACAGAAAAATTTGTGCATAAATGATAATCACATGATACAATGTGATGTACAATAGTGTGAAAGATCAGAAATCTACAAACAAGATCAGAAACGATGACAATAACAATAAAATTAAAAATTGATAATTTTACTAAAAAAAACCTGATACTTTTGACTAATGAAATAAGCCATTTGCTCTATAATTAAATATAGATATAAAGAGATAAACCATCTAGATGGCAGTGTGTTTGGATTGTTGCATTCCAAAGGCAATCTTACCACATCCCCAAAGCCTTGTTATACGTGGTCAGGCAAGTTAATGATAGAACGGTGTCTCACATTAGAAAAAAAAGCTGTAAAGAGATCATTGTGGCGACTGACGAGCCATAAAGGGAACAGTGCAGCTGGGGATGCGAGTAATGTAGCGCACACACACACACACATACACACCTGTGCTTGTCACAAACACAGCGGCTTTGTCTTATTATAGACGAACCACAGCTCTGTCCACTGGCGTCCATTCTTGTCTTTGTCATGTCATTTCTTCCAGTTCATTCTTTCAGAATGGAATGATCTAAGAGAAGAGAAGGATGAAAACAATAGATGTACAAGAAAAATACGAAATATGTAAGTGAAAGCTGTCTGGAGTGAATTTATAGTTGCTGACGACATTAAAATACAGTTTAAAATATTGTTAAACTGAATTTTAATTATGATAAGATCTTGAGAACCAACACTAGATCACTACATCATCGCCACATCAGACCCCAAACAGGACTTATGACTGTATTAGGTGAGCTTTAATGAGTAAGTGGGCAGAGTTTATTAGAAACTAGGTGGGGCCTGATGCCCCCAGATATAAATGCCTTCCCACTATCCCTGGCTGAGTTTGGTGTCTCTCCACTTTACTCCCTCTCTCTCTTTCTCTATCCCTGTTCCTCGCTTGACCAGCTCCTGTTCCTAAACCACTAGCCCTCATCTACTGCACTGCCACTTTCTGTTTCTCGTACCGTGAGCCCTACTCACCGACACCAAGATGGAGGCCGTCAAGAAGAAGATGATGATGCTCAAGCTGGATAAGGAGAACGCTCTGGACCAGGCCGAACAAGCAGAGACCGACAGGAAAGCAGCAGAGGAGAGAAGCAAACAGGTGAGGCGGACGTGGAAAGGTTAAAGGTTGAGAAAATTAAGCTTATATTGACTAAATGGGACAGGTTGGAGATGCTTCATTTCAGTGCTGATGTTTAGAGAGAGTTTTTTCATTTTGGGGACCAAATGTTTAATAATTTAAGATGTGGTTTGAATGCTTAATGCACCACAGACCCACTTTTTTCATTCTGGACCGAAACCGATCTGAATATGAGACAAAGATCTAAGTCATTTTAAATGAAAATTCAGTCATTATTTATTCCCAAACCTGTATGACGCTCGTTCTTCTGTGGAAAACAAAAGAAGATATCTTGAATGTCCTATTGACTTCCTTAGTATTTTTTTTTCACAGTCAATGGGATCCAAATCCATTTGGTTACCAACATTCTTCAAAATATCTTCTTTTGTGTTCCACAGAAGAAAGAAAGTCATACATGAGGGGAGTAAATTATGCTAGAACTATCCGTTTAAGAAAATAATGCATCTGGCTAATGCTGACAACTGTCTAAAGACCCTTCTTGGAAAACAAGTGCCCACCACCAAGGTGTGATATGTGAAGCCTTAGATACTGATCCCAGCACTAAGTAGCAGTTGCAAGGCTGTGATCTGCCACTGAAAGAATGCAGGGTGGATAAACAGAGTCTTAGCAAGAGATGGTGAAAGGAGTTGCGGATAGGGCTGAGAATGTGTGAAAGTTTTGGGTTGCCTGTGAGAGTATTTCTATTCACATTTAGACAAGTTATTGCTTTGGTAAGCTGCATATCTGAGCTCATCACCTCAAGAAGGTGGGCAAAAAGACACTGGAAAGTGTTGCTTTGTGCCAGCTTGAGGCAGAAGTGATGGGGGCATGAGGGTATGTGTGAAGATGTATTGTAGTGGATGATTTCATACCGATAATATTTCTCTCCCCCTCTCTTTCTATCTCCTCCACTCTCATATTTCCGTTCTTTCTTTCTCCCAGCATGAGGATGAGCTGATTCAGATGCAGAAGAAACTGAAGGGAACTGAAGATGAGTTGGATAAATACTCAGAGGCCCTGAAGGACGCCCAGGAGAAACTGGAGATATCTGAGAAGAAAGCTGCAGATGTGAGTGACTGACAATCACAAAGCACCAAATCACACACAAACACAAATGCAACACTTTATCTCTTTATCCCGGGATTCTTATTGGTCCCACCCCTCCATTCCTCTCATTCTCTCCATTCACTCCTCCACAGCTGACACTGTCGCTACCCCCTTTTTTGACTGTGATGTCAGCTAGCCAGACTAACTTCTACACATAAATGTATTCATCAAAAATATCTTATCAAAGTTTTTTTCACAATCTTTTTAGAGGCAGCATAAATGCAGTGTAATAATTGACCTAAACCTATATATTAAAAACACTAGCCTATATAAACAAAAACTAAACAATCAAAAAATATATTTCATTTATTTCACTTCTGACAAAGTACATAATGTGTGTCATATGACCAGTCAGGTTTAAGTTTCACAGTTAGCTAGGCTGTATGTGTTTGATTCACTAAAAAAAATGAACGCATTAGAGTCATTCGTTTGAGAACAAATAACTAGCTAATTGTCGCG
The DNA here is from genome assembly GCA_021397915.2 of Tor tambroides. Classification (NCBI taxonomy): domain Eukaryota; kingdom Metazoa; phylum Chordata; class Actinopteri; order Cypriniformes; family Cyprinidae; genus Tor; species Tor tambroides. The sequence continues at coordinate 23,780 of JAFVLL020001312.1, forward strand.
CTGTATGTTCATTCACTGCAAAAACGGTTCAGGAGAATCATTCGTTCAGAATCAGACCACACCGCTCTGCATGTTGTCGATTCACTAAAAAGAATCAGCTCGTAAGAGTCATTTGTTCAAGAACCGTACTACACTTGTAGCGCTGAATAATATTGTGGAGAATATAGCCTACCTTGGGAGAAAGTATGGACTTTGCCTCATAAGTATCTGCTTACCAATAAAATAAAGGAAATAACATTTAAACTGATTCACAAATGTTACCCAACTAAAACCTTTCTTAGGAAATATAAGTCAGACATTGAAGTGAACTGCAGTTTTTGTCATTCATCTGAAGAAGACTTCATTCATTTGTTTTGGCAATGCACCTACACCGGAAAATTTTGGTCGGACTTTTTAGTGTTTATCCAATCTTATTTTGTAAGTGACTTTTCTTTCTATTTTAAGGATGCTTTCTTTTATTGTTTGACTATTCAAAAGAAAATACAGGAAAATATTACATAATTAATTTATGTTTTCTGTTAGCTAAATTTCACATTCATAAACAAAAGTTTACTGGCTCTAAACCTCTATTTTCTTTGTTCAAAGTTGATTTAGATCAGTATGTGGAAACTATCCAAAATTCTGCTAATTTGAAAGCTATGAAAACTGTATCTCTGTACTCATCCTTTGTGTCTTCTTAAGATGTAATTTTATTACCTTATTTTTTTGCTAACCCTGGCAAGTCTGAGTGTATATTCTTGAATTTTATTTATTTATTTATTTATTTTATTTTATCTTTGTGTATAATTATATCTGTTAATGTTTGTACTGTTTAATTAAAAAAAAAAAAACCTCGTAGCGCTGCGTGTTGTCGAGTCACTAAAAAGAACCGGTTCATAGGAGTCATTCGTTCAAGAATCGGACTACGCTGGAAGTGCTGCACGTTGTTGATTCACTAAAAAGAACCGGCTCATAAAAGCGATTCATTTGGGAATCAGACTACTGTGGTAGCGCTCCATGTTTTTGATTCACTAAAAATAACCGGTTCGCGGCAGTCATTTGTTTGGACATGGCTAAACTAGGCATGTTTGCTTTGCGCTGTAAATTCAGTAGCGATGTTTTGGTGACACTAAATAAGGGTGAAATCTTTTATATTAAAAATGTGCTATTTTGTGGTATTCCGTGCACTTTGGAGAACCGTTTACTGAATGTCATTTAGTCGCGGTATGTTTGTTTTATTTTATGTTATTTCTTAATAGAACCGGTTTATTTTGAATCAGAATAAGTTCTTGGTTCCCAACTTATTCATAACTCACACATGAGGTGACAAAACGTGTGGGTGATGTACTCTTGCCTGCAGGCTTCAGTGAGAAAATTACTACCTAAGTTGAGACAGCTGATTTAGCACCAAGGGCTGTAAATCAGTGTTTGTGAGAGGAACATAATGAACATAAGAAAGAACACTCCAGGCATGAACAGATCTTAGTAGAGGGTTAAGGCTTTGTGAGTCTTTTAGTATTGTTCTTCTGGAGTGTTTATGAAAAATACTAGCTTTTATCAACATGGACTATTTGCTAATGCTTTCATACATAGGCCTATACATCTCAAGAACTGATTCATTTCAATTAAGAAAAAGGCAATTCATTGTTGTAACTTTGTGTTTAACATTGTGTAACTTGACTCCCTCTTTGACTGCTAAACTAAGACTGTGGCATCACGCTCAACTCTGTTACACCAAGTATGTCTGTCTATTGCCTGTCGTTGTCCCTTTGTTCTGGGCTCCGGATATAGCAGCCACACCTGTTGTCATAAAATTCGGCCTTCAAAAGATGGACTGAATACCACAGGCTTTGAAGGCTCTGTGTAAAAGAGAGAGAGATGGAGAGATTTTGTATCGTGTTGTATCTAGAATGAAAAAATAGTACATGAAAAAAACAGCTTAAATCGGTCTGTTGGCTGGTCTTAGAGAGGTTCTGGGGAATTTTTAACCAGTTTGTTGACCATCTAAACTAGCTGAACACTAGCTTGACAGGCTGGGAGATCATTTCTGATCTTACAGAGAGAGGGAGATCAGAAAAAGATTTCATGTCAGCAGCTACCATAGGGAGACACGCTGTAATATAATGTTGTCATATGAGGAGGATTTATTGTTTTGAATCTGGCAACCCCTAATCACACAAGCAGCATGAGAACAGTAGCTCCAAACAGAGGGTGAGTGTGGGTTGCCTCCATTACAGCTGTTGCTTTGAAATCTATTTGCATCTCAACCTTGAGTCAAAACTTTACCACCAAGCTATCACTTACCTTGCTACCCCACACAGTTAAATAGAGTTTTGCAATAAACCCAGTTGGATTAGGTGGTAATTTGGAGTCCAATTAGTCACTCATTGTCATGCAGTGTGAGTTTGACAGACAGGGCGACCAGACACAGTGATCCGGTTCGAATCCGGGGGTGGATCCTTTAAATAGAGCTCTGAGCAAGCAGCCTAACAGTGTCCAGAGCAGTCATGGTGAAAATGTGAGAGGCTGAGGATAGATACAAACTTTGTGCAAAAATGTATGCATACATCCATAAATGTAGAACTGAAATAGTAAGAACATTGCCACAGTTCCTTGGGCCTTCCAAGTGCTTATGGAAATATGTGTACAGCTGCTGTGGGTGAACGAGTGGGTCTTACCGTGTTGATGTAAGTGAGCATGTGTTTATGTAAGTGTGTCTTGAGGTCAGAATGTCAAACCATGCACCTCGTCACCTATAACCTATAGTGTTAACAGGCCATTAGAGATATAAGTCTCAGTTTTTCCATCACCCCAGACAAAAACACACAAAAAACCTCTGCTCTCAGTAAGAGTTAAAATGCTCAGTTTTGTCACTTTTATGTCTTTCACCTCATTTCTTATCACAGTAGGTTAAATCTTATACAACAACAAAAAAATTACCACACATTAGTTTCATAATAACATACTAGATGGTGCAACTGTTTTTAACATTAATAAGAAAAGTTTCTTGAGAAAATCAGCATATTAGAATGATTTCTGAAGGATCATGTGACAGAGAAGACTGAAGTAACGATGTTGGAAATTCAGTTTTGCCAAAACAGGAATAAATTACATTTAAAATATTAAAAAAAAAATGTTCATCTTCATGTTGTGTCAATCTAGATCATCTGGCGCCATCATCTGGTGAGATGGTGGCAACATATGATAAAAAGGGCCTGTCCCAAGTTGGAGTCTGGAACAAGTTCCACACTAGTGAAGGGAGGCAGGAAGGGTGAAACAGGAAATGATGATGCAACATGATTTTGCAGTGCTATTCTACAGCAGAATGATTCAGGATCAGTCAACATTCCTTTACCTTTAACATTGATCTGAGGCTAAACTGCTAGGGTCTGTCAATATTAAAAGTCTTTGAAGTAAGAATTACAATATCAAGGTATAAAACCATAGCCTTGGGCATGCTTTAAACAGTGTTCAGGACACAGCGTACAGATACCAGAAAGATTGCACAGACAGACAGGCAGCATTACTATAGTCTTGTTCGGTTTTGCCCAGGCCTGTGACTTCAGCTTGTTCACTGGATTCTTTTTTATGACCTTGTGTAATCCTGTGGGTAAATTCTATAATGGAATCTTTCAATAGTCTTAAATCTATATCACAATATCAAAGTACTCGAATTAACAGAAAGATACAGTTACACACTGTTCAAATCTCTCAATTTCGTAGATATTCCTTGAAGGCTATTTAAAAAAAAAAACAATTATATTAGCTATAACACAACTTAACTCAACACAGTTCAACATAACACAAAACAAATAATCTATAGATAATAATGGCAGACCCATATACTAGAAATCGACCAATATTTTTACTAGCAATACTGGTTATTTCTGTTTATATACCTATATGCAGAAAACAATTTAATTATTGATTTATCTCTACTTCTTTTACACAAAAATTAAATAATCATTAGACTACAACAATACAAACATAACATATAAAATAAAAAATGTAAGTATTTAAGTGTAATAACTGTGTATTCATCAATGTAGTAGTAATAATAATGATAATAATTATTAATATTATTATTATGGTATAAATATTGGTTAAAAGCTAAAATATAAGTCAAACCATTTAGTCTGTTTCTATTACAGACAAGCCAACAACAGATTTATCAATGTCCACACTTGTGTTATCACTCCAATGCGGCCTTCTGTCAGACATATTGACACATGAAAATATATGACTATGGTTTTGTCATTTCTCTGAATCAGGGTTTGTTTGCTCAAGAGCACATGAACTTACTGTGACTCCGACAATACACGTAATGACTAGCAAAGGATTTGTAACACTCCTTGTTCTCATTTACAGCCTAAATATGCCAGACATAATTCAGTGGATGCTGAATCTGAAGTATTACAAATGACACATAAGACCAAAACACATCATTTTAGTCGTCAGAAAAGCACCAAAATGTAATAATGAATCATTTCATAGATACTAACTGATTGTGGTAACATTAATTTTCTGTTGTGGCTCTTTTGGCTTGCTTAGTTGGGGTTTAAAGACATAATATTCAGTAATACTTTTGTTTTGACTGCACTGATACAATTGGATATGAACAAAACTTGGATGATGCCACTACTGTCTAGTTGCTTTACAACTGAATCAAATTAGTTAGTAATTGACACATTTTGCAACATCAAATCTGAATTGAATCAACATTAAACTGACTCAAGCTGAATAACATCATTATGGTCTTTTAGAGCTACTTTACAGAAGACCTTAGATTTGTCTTATATTTGAATTTGGCATCACTCATTCAGTTACTTCCATTTTTAATACCGTAAAGCTGCTTTGAAACAATATGTATTGAATAAATCGCTATATAAATAAAGATTATGGCCCGGTTTCACAGACAGGGCTTAGACTAAACCAGGATTAGGCCATAGTTCAATTAGGACATTTAACTCATTTTTATAAACATGCTTAGAAAAAAACATTACCGGGGTGCATCTTGAGACAAAACAAAGGCACTGATATATTTTAAGATCAGTCAGTGCAAGTTTATTTCAGTTGAAACAGCTCAGACTTACATTTTAGTCTAGGACTAGGCTTAAGCCTTGTCTGTGAAACCGGGGGTATGACTTTTTTTTTTTTTTTACATTTTTAATGTATAAGCCTATTTTTAAAATGATAAAGCATTTTAATTTTAAACAATTTAAAGTTGCCACCCTAGCAGGCCCGGCCCCTACTGAGAACAACTGAGCTTCAATGAATAAGCACAATCATGGCTAATCATGATTGTTAATGAAACAATTGATATGGTTATTTCAAAATATGATATACGAACTAAAGATAATAATTTACTACTATATTAAAAAATATGAACTCAATTTTCTTTTCTTCCTTCTCAAAATTCCTAACATCCTAATGATTATAATAGCCAAAAAAAAAGTTTCCCACTGATCTATGAGCACATTCCTGGATTTTAAGGAGTGGCCTGGAATGCCAATGATTTATATGCTGTACGTCATCTACCTGGCCAGTACACGTGTAAAACTAGGGTGGCTCTTCCGGAAGAATTACGCAGAGCGCACAAAAACCCCTGCTGACCGGAGATCAAGCGTGAAGCCGTTCCGCTGGGACTTGACTCTGCGCTGCCGCTGATCCAGGATCAGTTAACAACACATTTCTCAGTCCTTAAACCGTTGGGGACTGGGTGGGGTATCCGGAAGTGAGCCGAAAAAAAAGGAAGAGTTCAGGCAACTGAACAAATTGGGTGAAGAGAAAGCAAGGGGAGGGAAGAAAGACTTCATGACATTAAAACTCATTCATTAATTCGAATGAGAAACCGAACGCCTGCTTGAACATCAAAACGCTTAACACGTCCTTGCTCTCGCTAAATAATATATCTCGTTCCTGCTTTTCTTTTTTACAAACACTATTATTTGTATCTAATAATATTCAAGAAATCATCGGTCCAATCAAAGAGACAAGCGCGTGAAACATCTGATCCTCACGTTACTTCCACTCGCTCTGCGTTTGACTTGTTGGCGGGGCGTTGGTGCCTTGGACTTTTTTTTTCCCTCCTTGTCTTCTTCGCGGCTCGGTCCACTACGCTGCTCGAGAGGAATCTGATTTATTCGATCACACTACTCCTAAAGTAACACATTAAAATGGCCGGATCCAACAGCATCGATGCAGTGAAGAGAAAGATCAAAGTTTTACAACAGCAGGCAGATGAGGCAGAAGAAAGAGCCGAGATTTTGCAGAGACAGGTCGAAGAAGAGAAGCGTGCCAGGGAGCAGGTAAGTGTATCAATGTATCCACCGTGATACCTTTATTCGCGTTAAATCGTCTCATTTCTCTACACAATCGCTACGTTGTATCACATGCATTTGAGCGGAGGTCGTGCGTTTTTACTCTCACGCCCAGATTCAACGCCCTGTGCGAAGAATTATGTGTTTTTAACTCTAATAAACTTATTTCGATATCTAATAAACTTTACGTATGCGCTTAGGGTGGTCTGTGACAACGATATTTTTATTCTAAACCATCTAGTCTAAGAAAAGAGGGGCCGGTTTGATGGTTATTGCAAAACCTACAAGCCAATTGACTCGTCTTCATTGAAGATTTTATAAACGTTTTTACCCGCGTTTATAGTTCATAGGAGAAATGCAAAACCTAGAGCGAGATATATTGGCGTGTATAGATACAAAAATCGTGCGATGACATGTCACTTTGCGTGCTCAGATGTGCTAACCTCAAATGGGTTTTAGCTCATCCTCTTTAGTCTCACATTGTTTGCTGGTTTTTTGCGGGTGAGGCCTATAGGAAGTAACAAAATAGTTTCCGCTGAATCGCTCATTCTGGGTTATTTCTGTAAAGAATCATTAATTTCTGTAATTCTGTGATAAAAGGGTGCTTTTCGTGTCATTGGCACGTTATCATTCGAGCAAGTTAACATCTGGGTCATCAGGTGCTCATCTCGGCACTTTGAGTTGTTCACGCATGTCACTTGGGCTGTTGGTAGCCTATTTTAACATTTGGCAACTTTTGTGAGTTTTAATTGAATTAGACACTCGTCTGGGTTGGATTTTGTTTTTTGTTTTTGCTTTAAGTCGCTTATCACTCAACCATGCCTTCCGTCTCATTGGCATTGCGTGAGATGAACTCACCCCGCAGACTTTAGATTCCTCTGTCCTTATTAGGAGCGAAACTCCAGTGTTTGTTAGCGGTGTCGTCATATCCGGAAGCCGTGCACGAGCGCTGTTTCTCAGCTGACGAGGCCCGGGCAGTGCGGTTGTTAACCTGGTTTTGTGCATCTATGGGCCCACCGAGTCAAACTTGTCAGTGGTCTTAAACAGTCGATGTTACTGTACAAACCATGTAAATCTTCAGTAATATTGTTTAAATGTCAATTTATTTCAATAAATTTGTAGAAGTGCCCCTCATTCAGTTGTACTAAAATGTAAGGCACAGTTGCTTCCTACAGAAAAATTACCTCAGGATTTGTAGTTTCTGATACAATACTAGTAGCTATTTCAGATGTTGCTGCTTAAATTCAACTGATAACCTTGTAATTCATTCTTATTGAAATAATTTCAATCTGGAAAGATTCTCACATCTGTTTAAAGGAGTTTAGGTACATATTAACTATATAAGGCTGGGGCCCCAAGGGGCCTCAGTACACTCAAAGTCAAGAGCCCATTCCCATGATGTTTTTGGTTGTTATATGGTTGCTAGGGTGTAGTGTCTGGTTGATAGGGTGTGGCTAGGAAGGTGCAATGGTGTTGTGAATGACTACTTGCTATCGGAGTCAAAAAAGCCCACTACTACATCTCTACAATATTGTGATCCAGAGATATCAATTTCCTTTATGTCTGGGGGATTTTTGCCATTTGTATTTTTTTCGTCCACTGGTTGAACATTAGAAAGTCATAGCACACCTTTCCTCAGTAAGCAACATGTTTTGAGGCATCATTCATGCCCATAACTCAAAGAGTGCGACATGTTCCATGCTGAAATTTAGTTTGGAACAATTATTTGAATAATCCCTATCCTTAGTCAGAGCATTGTTAACAGTGCCTCCTTGCTAAAACAATTTTAGTCACTGTGCACACTCACTCATTACAAAATAATTTCCCATTGCAAACATAGTGGTGCCGCTCTGCTTAAGCAGAAGCTCCCAGATGATTCCACCACATGAAATTTTCCATTGTCTCATTGGTTCCAGTTTCCCGTTTTGACTCCACGTTTGTCGCCAAGTTGTCTTGGTTCTTCCAGATTATCCCAGTGTTTCCCCATCCTCCTGTTTCTTATCTCACATCACGCTTCCCATGTGGCCCTTGAAGTTCAGTAGAATAGTGTATCTGTACTAATCTCCTGTTGTTTTTGTCTTGTTTGCCTTGTAGGCTGAGGCAGAGGTGGCCTCTCTGAACAGGCGTATCCAGCTCGTTGAGGAAGAGTTGGATCGTGCTCAGGAGAGACTGGCCACAGCCCTGCAGAAGCTGGAGGAAGCTGAGAAGGCCGCAGATGAGAGCGAGAGGTATGTGCGCCTAGTCAGGCATACGCATTCAGAGTGATGTTATATCGTCATTCTTCCCATCCTAACTTGCCCTACTTCCGTTTAATTCGCTCTCTCTATGGAATAGAGGGATGAAGGTGATTGAGAACAGGGCTCTGAAGGATGAGGAGAAGATGGAGCTCCAGGAGATCCAACTCAAGGAGGCCAAGCACATTGCTGAGGAGGCCGACCGCAAATATGAGGAGGTAATTTAACCAGTGTTGTTATATACTATTTTTTTTGTAGTTTTCTTCCATTTTTTTAATTTGCTTATTATTATTTTTTTATTAGGGTTATTTAATTTTTTAAATTGTGTATTATTTTTTATTTTTATTTTTTTTGGTTCTGGTTTAGTCATTTTAGTACTTCAACCTAAACTTTACTTCAGTTGCCAAGGCAAAATTTCTAATTTTATTTTTTTTTTCCCTCTCATAATTATATTTTCATTTATTTCAGTTATCAGAAACCTTTTTAATAGCTCATTACACCATATTCCTCAAAGTTAGATTTAATATTGCATAAATGTTTTCTAAGTAATCGTTCAGTAGTTATGACAAAATTACGACAATGAAGTATTGACGTGTGTTACAGGTGGCACGTAAGCTGGTGATCGTTGAGGGAGAGTTGGAGCGCACAGAGGAGAGAGCAGAGCTTGCTGAGAGGTTAATTTCAGATTTAAAATCAAAATATACATACACATAATCAAGCACATTTATTCTCAGTACAGACCACACATACTGTCCTATTTAGCCCATTTAGTCCTATTAAAACTCAAATTCATTGTTTTCTCAGCATGAGAAAATGCCTCATTTTGCATGACAATAGGAGTGCTCTATCATAACCATAATCCTTCTTTGTGTGTGTGTGAGAGAGAGAGAGTGAGTGAGTGAGTGAATTCATTGGCTTGACTCCATCTTAAATTCATATGTTCCCTTCCCTTCTCATTGGTGTTTGGGCATGTGTGACCTTTGACCTGACATACCTTCCCCTCCCCACTCAAACTAACAGCCATGTCAAGCAGTTGGAGGAGGAGCTGAGAGCT
>JAFVLL020001313.1:0-12500 GCA_021397915.2 Tor tambroides
TGCTGAAGAGACACAAAGACTCATTAAATTATGATGATTGCCATAACATGTCTGAAGGCCTGTTCCTCTTAATTCTGTGAGTGAATATTGATGAAACCGTCTCACTGTGTGATGTGTTTAGTGGTGAAGGCACTGATGAGCCAGCGCATGTCTTTGATCTTGAAGGGCAAAAGAACCAGGTGGGTTGAGTTGTCTACATCCACGGCACTCTCAGGGTAGAGAATCCGGTGAGTGGTCTTAGATCCCACATCCTTCTCATAACCTTCTGTTGGACCCTTATTTATCCTGAGCATGAAGATGCATTTTTAACAATCATCTCTCGTCGATTACATCTTCAAGGCTTCAAAACAGAAAATAACTTACCTTATGACAAAGTCGTGAAGATCTATAAGAGGCCCATAATGGGATCTCAGGAGGTTCCCAGAGTTTCCCACCACAGCACAGGTTCTGCAGCGATCTGGACCTGCGTCTGAGTAGTGCTCTTTATCAGGGAAGAGAGAAAACAACCCATCCACCACATCTGTGTAGTTAACCTTTGTGGTCTGAGTTTGTAATCCCTATACAAATGTTAAAACATACGATCAGAAGAGGATTCTGGGAAAACACATTTTTAAATGAAAACAATAATATAAATAGCAATTAGTTCAGGATTCCACAAAAGATCTGAAATATTAGATCATTATTACATACAAATATGATGTTGTTTCTGCCCAGATTTACTTAATCTTTTTTGAGGTAATTACTTTGAAATTAACTTAATTTCTTTTCATTTTTTATTATTTCCTTTGACCTATAAGCCCTGTAAACAGATTTTATTGAAAGAAGTCAAAATGCTCATAATTTACATAATTTGATATTAATAGTTTTGAAAATTAATAATAATTTCATTTTAATAAAAATAAATTAATTAATTAATTAAAAGATCTAAGAAAATTTCATGAATATCGTCTATTGGGAAAAAAAATAACTGTTGGTCTGTGCTGCCACCAAGTGTTTTACAATCACAAATTACGCTTCTGGAAAAATATTGCATTTATTATTAACTGGAATCTTTTGCTTCTCATGAAAGAGATATTTCATTGAGAATATTTGATAAGAACGTACTTTTAAAGCGGTTTAAAGACATAAAATATATTTGGTCTCGAGATATTAAAAGGAGTGGCTTTTTACACACTGTAAATTGTCAGGAGTTACAACCGCATTTAAAATAGCTACGTGTGAATCACTGAGCTATATATAACTGTAGCCTATATTGTAGATCACTGAAGTGAATCCTCTAAAATATCGTTTTGTGTGTGCAGAAAAAAAGGTGCAAAGATTCTGCCGTCTCGCGCCTTTAGTATCCGCTATTTTGAATGACGTAATAGTACTGCGACCAAAGAATAGTTTAGAAGCAGCTTTCTCTTGTTGTGTTGCCATGTCCACTTATTGTAAGAGACGATTTTAAGCGTCTTTCAGCTTGACTCATAAAGCGACCCAGTTTATGGAGTTATCAAAGCTAGCAGGTGCAGGTCGTGATGTTTTATGTGGCTTATTTCCAAGTTAAAGCGTATTTAAGTTTATTATGGGTGTGTTTTAATTTGCTGGGGTTTTTTCGTAGCAAGATATGGCAACACTAATAGGTCGAGGAGGCCTAGTTCCCTGTGCATTCTGGCACCGCGCATACGGAAAAGATAATATTGTAACACGTTTGAATAGTTCAGTTTGGTTCCGAAATTTTTAGGAAATTAATTCAATTATGATACAAAGTATGATTAGTCTCAACCATTTTAACAGTCCCGTGACTATGCTACTGCTGCCATGATATCATCTACATAATCATGAATGCAAGGAACCAAATCCTTATGTGATTTTTTCATTATTACAAATTATTTCAAAATGAACATTTTTAAATAATAAAAAAAAAACTATAATTATTATTAGGCCTATTACCATCGTCAACGTTTCGTGTTTCATTTGACATACAAAAAAAAAGAAAAAAGTTCTTACATATTTTTCCTTGAATTAGCCTATGCCTGATCAAAATAACCCCAGTCTCCCCCACCCTTGATTTCAAGAGATCCAGACTGAATTCATGTACCGTCCACCATCTGTAGACGTCTGACCTTAACACACTGTTTCTTCTGTTCAGCAGAAATGGAACAGTGGGATTGAACCTCATGAAGAACCAGTCAGTATCGTTCAGATCCGTGACACATTTATCACAAGCGCACAGACCTCCGCGGGAGGAATCAACGGATGTTTTGAGGAAAGTATAGATCACTGCATTTTGGAAGAGCATAAAAAGAAAGACGATGCCAAATGTAAAGAGAGCTCTGATGTACAAAGACCTCTGCACAGTGAAGGGAACCATATTTTCAACTGAAGTGGGTTTAGAGTCCTACAACAGGAAAAAGACAACAACAAAAATACAAGAGAGAAAATAGTGCTATTAATAATGACGTTAATATTCCTACTACTACAAACATGATAACTGTGCTTGGTCTAAAACAAATGTCAATGCAAGGTGAGTATTAAAGAGCTAAATGTCTGTAGCATAGGCAGGGCCATAGCTGGGTTTTGCGGGGCCCCGGTGCAGGTTGTGCCCGTGGGCCCCATTTGAAATCTTGTAAATAGCACAAATAGAACAAAGATACAAATTAAACAATTTTGTTTACGTTTTTTGTGTATTGTTCATGTAACCAAACAATCAAATGCAAAATGTCACTGCATAGTCTTTACAGTATAAATTAAATATAGATTATTGTTAAAAATACAAAGTAATTCAGTCAAGAGCAGTGAGTGATTTTCTCTCTTTCATTTTCTTGGATTAACATTAAGGACACTGACAGCAGCTAGTTTATTAGGCGTGGACAATGCATCCAATATAATGGTATACATCCGATTTATTTCTCAACTGTTTGTGTCCACTTTAGACATAACCAACCATGTTTCGATGATACTCACCAAGGCAGGTATTGCGACATAATTTTGTATGTATTTGTCATTCAAGCACAAGAAGAGGCAAAATTCAATACGGCAGACTCAGCTCTTTGCACACAACAAAGCGCGGGACTACTAAATTGAGTTCTTTCACGTCTTGTGCTTGAATGCTTTTAAATCTGTTGAATGATCACAGGCTTAAAACACGTGCAAATGATGAGCTTTCCTGACGACGCACAGCAGTGGACCATTGCCTGTTCAATCTGTTAGGAGTGCGGTTTCTTTTTCTGTATCCTTTCACATGATGTTTCTTTTAAATCAGCTTTTTTGAAAATTTGGTAAAGAAATCAAGAGATGCCTGTGCTGCGTTTCTGTGTGCGACTGACACTTCAGTAGCTACATTAAAATTCATTTCTATTTACAACGAATAACACTCTACTATAAGGTTACATTAACGTTGGTTGATGCATTAATATGAACTATGAGCAACACGTGTTACAGTATTAATCTTTGTTAATATTTAATAAAAAAATATATAATATATAAACTATACTTTAGAAGTATTTTAAACTGATATTAAGTTAGTTAATATTTACAATTGTTTATATCTGTTAAATAAATGCTATAAACCTACCTTTTTGTTTGGAAATTTGAATATGGGACAGCAGCAATAACATTCAAGAATGTGTGACACGTGTAAATCTGCTGGTTATAGATATGAGGCATGAATCTGAGGAGGCGGCGTTTCTTCTAGAGTACACATCTGTTGAACATTACAACATTCACCTCTCTGGCAAATAAATGGTTTAACATGCATAGCCCCCCCCCCCCCCCCCTCCCAGTGTGGAGGCGCCGATTTATGTTTCTGCCGGTAGGTGCTCATATTTATAATTTATAAATGAGGTAATATATAAGTTATCATACACATAGGCAACAAATTTAATATTTTCAAATATTTCATTCTCATTACTCAGCAATTATACTGGGTGTTAGTTTATTTCTAGAGTATACTCCATTGGATAGTGCGTTTGATGAATACTACACAATTTATCTCGCAAAGTGAAACGCACGGACTGCAAATACGTTATTTAGTAACCAAATACTACACACATTCTTTGAGGGTTGCGCTTCACTGGGAAGTCGTGGCTAGAGAAGTTAGAGAGTCGGACTCGTAATCGAAAGGTTGCGAGTTCAAGTCTTGGGCCGGCAGGGATTGTAGGTGGGGGGAGTGAATGTACAGCGCTCTCTCCACCCTCAATACCATGACTGAGGTGCCCTTGAGCAAGGCACCGAACCCCCAACTGCTCCCCGGGCGCAGCAGCATAAATGGCTGCCCACTGCTCCGGGTGTGTGTTCACTGCTGTGTGTGTGCGCACTTTGGATGGGATAAATGCAGAGCACAAATTCTGAGTATGGGTCACCATACTTGGCCGTATGTCACTTTCACTAAATAAAATGAATAATAAATACCTGTTTACAATAAGCACTTATTTGCGCGTACACAGGACAAAGTTTGAGGGTGCACACGTAATATCTGAGGGAGCGCAGAGCCATGATCATTAGGCTATTGGAGAGCAAGCCCGCTGCAAGCAAGAGATTCGTGCTGGCACCCTCTCGTATTACAATAATGCGCTCTTGACATTTACCATTAAAATAACGCCAAAAACTGCCGCAAATGAACTATGAAAACGAGAATAAATTCGTACAAGCTGCAATCCATTTCTTATTGGTTAAAATGAACGGAGTGAGTGCTCGAGCCCCTGAGCCAGTGCCGGGTGTTTCACTCCGTCTCAAATCGCGCTCACGGAAAGCGCTCGAGAAACAGTATCTCTTCCGCGGCTCGGTACGCTTTCAAATCATTTTATTTTTTTTTATTTTTTTTTGTAAGAGCAATTGACTGTACAACATTCACGTTACATGATTTGGCTGATTTTTACGTAGAGAGCGTGACAGTGCAACGCATTAAAAGAAACGATCATTCATGTTTTCATAACCGCTGGCCAAATTCAAAAACGAAACTAAAATTAAAACATATTTGAGAGCAAGGGGGCCCCCTAGTGTTTCGGGGGCCCTACGCAGATTGCATATTCTGCGTATAGGGAGGATCGGCTCTGCCCTGAGCACTCACGGGATCGTTGCCTATAGAGGTTATTGGATATTATTATATTAAAGTAACAAATACAACTTTACTGCAACGTATTTGATTTTTCTATGCCCCAATGATCTTTTTGTTCCATAAAGAGTTATAGAAAATTTTAGGATTTTAAGGGAAATTTTACTGGAAAGTTAATAGAAATTAATAAAATCTTAATGGACATTTCCCAAAAATATTAATTTGTGTTGCTTTTTTAAAAAATTAAATCTCTATAAAATGAGGAAAAATCATGAACAAATAGAAAAGTAAAGGAAAATCATTGGTGTGGGAACCATGTTCATATTGTGGGGGGGAAAAGCTACATCAGGATTTATTTACATATCTACGCATTAAAATCACGATATCATTTGATTTTTTCCTTACAATGTTATTATTGCTCAATTACATTTCCAAACATGATTATAGATGGGACAACGCGTCACCAGTAAGTCTGTTTATCATTGGTGTCATTGCAACACCAACAGCTGACAAAGGGGAAGTATGAACTGAATCATGTTTATTTTAAGAAGTACTATTAGATCACAGTTTCTTCATACAGGGAAATGCATTGTTTTATTTTATTGATACAAAGAGAATGCAACTTGTTAAATCTGCAAAGAATCAGACAGCAACTATAGCCTAGAAAAATGGTTTTGCTGGGAAGCAGGTTATGTTGAACCTAAAAACCACTGACGCACCTTTATATTTTAACGAGTTTACGTAGGGGAGACCGGGGGCAATTGTAACATTTTTTTACGTTTTCCTTCATAACTCACAGACTACTTGAAACACAACAGTCATCTTTTGATACAAGAAACAGATATAGGTGCACTAATTAATAATGCAACTGATATATTTCACTAATAAGGACAAGACTATAATATTAAATGAAATGCAAGAAGTCAGAGTGTTACAATTGCCCCCTTGGTGGGCAAATAAGTCGTATTAAACCACTGTATCTCAAATTAAAACCTACAGAGTAGGAACTTTACTGCTGTAGCATCTAATAATGTTCTAGATTTTAATTATTTAAATATATATTTTACTCAAATACGTTAATCAACTGATGAGTCAAGAACAGTCTTAATGAAATGGTACAAGATAAATATTAACAGAAGAACTCAATGAGATCATGTGGAGATATTCATTTAAAAAAAAAAAGATTTAAATTATTTTTAAATGTAGTTTTACATTTTAAATATGTTTATTTTCTATCAGAAAAGTAGCTATGTCAACACAGAAAAACAAGGTACTTACACTGGGCCCTGTGGCTAGGGCAATTGTAACAGTGTTACAATTGCCTATGATGTTGCAGCCAAGATAAAATCTCATTAGCTAGCTAGCCACACCTATAGCATAGGTTGTTCATGTTAATTTTCTATCAATAACCTAGAGATAAAATGTAGTTTAAATTCGCAGTCATCTAAACGTTAGACAGCAGAAGAAAATACTTTACATCCAAAAATTAACTTTCATACCACAAAATCAGTATTTTGTTTTAAAAAAAAAAAAAAAAAAAAAAATCTGCTGAGGTGAAATGATTGAGCTCCTTTTCCACAGGCAGAGAGATAATCTCACTGAGCATTTGAAGAGTTCAGATGCAAAAGCCTCTAAGTGCCATCTGAAATTTTCATCTAAAATGAGCATTTTTATCAGGCTCCTATGTTTAGGTTCAGTCATTTTACTCTAATGGGAATATATAGGGCCATTTTATGCAGTTAAAGTGAAATAACTGAACATAAATATAGGAGCCTGATAAAAATGCTCATTTTAGAAGAAAATTTCAGACGCACTTAGAGGCTTTTGCTTCTGAACTCTTCATTTGCAGATTAAGTGTCATCACTGTAGTTTGATTCTGATTGGAGGAATTGTGTGTGTTACAATTGCCCCGGGTCTCTTTATATTTGCTTAGCAAATCTGCTAATCTTCTACATGTTTGCCATTAAACATCTATTTAAGACTGATCTAGGCTATGTTAGAGTTTACACCGAAAACTGCTGTTTAAGAAAACTCACGGAGAATTTTCAAAGCACACTTGATTCAATGTTAAAGTCGCGGACCTTGTTATTTCCCACTCCCAATATCTCTGGTACAGCTAGCCACTTTAATTACGACAGTGAGTTCAGCTCACTTAACTCTAGGTGGCGCCAAAGTCGCAAAAATGCATAAAACTAGGCCTGCATAGGTAGGCTACAGTAGCTATAAAGAATGTCGTTGTTCGGCCTAAAAAGAGTTAACCACTGATTGATTGTATGGCTACTTAAGAAAAACCTTTCCTGACAACCCTCTATTATCTTATTAATAAAAATACAGCTCATAAAGTGAAACTTATGCAATATTAGAGAAGCAAAATAAATAAGATGATTACGAATGTAAAACGTGTTTGCTGAAAGTATTATTCAGGATACAGAATGAAAATGAAAATGAACAAGTACAGTGATTGAGTGATACGGCAAGCCAGGATGTGTCTCATGCCATGTTCAGGACCAAGTCAGAGGTGGAAATATCCAAATGTTTCATTTCCGCCCACTGTGTTCCAGTAATTGCGCCATGACTCGTTCTAACCTTTTATCGGTACTTTAAATTACTTAAGCGTAAACAATGTCAGATCTCTGAGCAAACCCATTTGACTGATTAGTGTGATCGAGTGATTCATAATCGACAACTTGGTATCGCTAATTCATTTCAGAAAACTGACGGAAAACACAAAGAACATGATTTCTGAAATAATAAGAGAAAATGTTTCTCAGGTCAGTTGACAGACAAGGGTTAATCGGTAGCAATTTACTCGATCAAAAATACGGTAACAAAATATTGACATTTTGAAATAGCCTAATTAAAATTTCTATTTTAATATATTTTAAAACTTAATTTATTACTCTGATAGCAAAGCTGAATTTTCAGCCGCATTAGGCCTACTCCAGTCTTCGCTTGATCCTCCAAAATAATTCCAATATGCTGATTTGCTGCTCAAGAAACATTTTCAGTGTTGAAAACGGTTTCCTGATCCTGAGTTCACTTAATCTCCGTTACTCAGTTTTTATTGTCCTACCAAAGACAAGGGTCATATGATGGATGCTCAGGTACATAATACTTTTGACACAAAAAAATACTCAAACTTTTGTCTACACCTTTCACAATATGTGGCTTTAAGCAAAAAGGAAGTGACTGTAGCGAAATTGTCTAAAGCTGCTGCAGAACCAGGAGGGTGGAAAAATATCCTTCAGACATCTTCGCATTACAAACTGAATGACATGACCAGATGAACCGGATTCTTTTGAATGTTTTGATTGATGATTTCTTCCTTTATCTCAGTGAGTTTGTCCCTGTAGGTTTCACATTACTGAAGTTGGTCTCAAAACAATAAAAAGCTATGGTTTATCAACAAAGATTACTTTACTTAACACAGAATGTCTTACAGTGGCACGTTACTTCATTTTGAAGCTATTTGGCTGAATTTTGATATCTTCTTTTACTTATTTTAAGATTTACTTGACAAGTCAGGAACAATCCTTTGATTTTCTTATCATAATGTGACATTTAACACTGTCATCTGCTTACACTTAACGTAGCACAATGGTTTCTGAGCATATATGTATAGATGCCCCATTCGACCGCTCCAGGCATGTAGATGCAACCGCCATCTTGGAACGGTCAACTTGATGTCATTCACCATACTGTAGATTCGCACAGAGCCGTTGAGCCATTCTGTGCAGAATTGTGGCATTTTTCGAATATTCATTGATTACTATGGTGAATGACATCAAGTTGAACATTACGATATGGCAGACGGCTTACGTATAGCGGTCCATAGAAACAGTCGCTAATGAGGCATCTACGTGTGTGTGTATATATATATATATATATATATATTTTTTTTTTTTTTCCCCCCGACAGCCTTTTCTATGCTAATCAAGTGGTCAAGGTTTAGCAGAGACTAAAGCCAGATGGTTTTCAGACTAAATGTTTTTGCAAGCAGCTTATATATTGGTAATATTTCTTCAGTGCAGATGTCTTAGCCCTACTACTGAAAACTGAACCAGTCAAGCAAGAGTTATTGAGATAAATGTGAATGTCAGCACAAAACATGACATTTTTGGAACTAGCATTAGCATGGTGCAAATGATCCCCAGTGTATTGACCAAATGTATCAAGTGAAAATACATCATCTGTCGTTTGGAAGCTGACGTACAACAGATCTTTGAGCAACAATTTACACTTTTTCCATCTCTAGAAGTCTTCCTGCACTTTGGGTTGTGAATGTGTGCTGATATTATGTGCTGACCTGATTCCGGATCATTGTGAGCATTTGTATGACTTAACTGATAAATTTCTAGCTGTTTGGTTACACCACTCCCTTTATACCAATCACACCAATTTAGTAATGATTGCAAGCAGCTGTTCATCTGGAGGATGAGTGTAATGGGTAGAGATGGGCAGATGAAGCCTTGTGAAGCTTTTGAGGCTTTTTCCTGATTGTACCAAAAAAGATTCAAAGCTTCAAAGCCTCAAAGACAGACCCTGACAGTGAAATCTAGTGGTCAGCTGAAATGATAGCAGCCACTTTCAAATGATTGACACTCAGCAATAGCAGCTGTCTTCATTCTGAGAATAATTTCCACACATAAAAGTGTTACTATGTTACTATGAAGCAGGGAGGGAACACCAAGCATTTCACGTCTCCTTATAATGAATGAAGCCGTGCAAAAGATTCGAATCAGTCACCTCGTTTCAGGTGTTTCATTGTGACGTTTGAAGCCTCAAACATCATCGGTCACATCATCATGGAGATTTGATACTAGCTTCGACACACCCTGCGTTAGGGCATAGGGCTCATCCCTATGCCCTAATCCCTTCAAAGGGTTTACCCTCCGGAGTGAGAGCTTTGAAGGGTTGAAGGGTGTAGGGGACCAAACAACTGCTTCTTGACGTGCCGTTCTGCGTCATCATCCCGTTCCCACACGGAGGCGCCGTCATCATGGAAAGCATCTGTGCAAAGGATCATGGGGGCCCGAAGTGTCCATCAGTTGTACCATTCGAAATCCTTCATTCCGAAGGGCCCTTTGAAGTGGCCAGTTTTGAGCACTTCGGTTTGGAACGACCCTTCAATATGGCGGCCATGACTGTTTTCACTCCGAAGTGCCCTTCGGAGGGCGATATATCGCGTTTGGAACGCACTGAAAGTCTTTCGAACCAGTCTGCTTCAATAGAGTAAAACAGGCTTCAGAGTCTCAGTGTCAAACGTCGCATCTCTAATATGAATTATGCTGAGTTAAAGACAATATAGCCTACTATTATAGACAAATGTTTTTTGGGTTTTTTTAAGGGGTTTTTTTTAGTTTTTTTAAAGTTAAAATTACAGTTTATTATCCATTTGTTTTGTCATACGATTAACAATATTACTGAACAGTGTATTGAAAACAAAGAAAAAAATAAAGTAAATAATACAAAGCTTGGGTGTTTGAACATTTGATTTAACTGAAAAAGAATTTTTTTGACTGTTTCATAAAGAGATAACGTTACAATCCAATTGTAAAACTACAAAAGACGTGTTAAAGTGCCTTTGTCACAATGCCTATTTACAAAAAGCTTAGAGCCACGTTTTGTATAATGTTAAGTGGTAATCCAACAATTAAATACACCCCACATGAAAAAATACTATAGTAATTTATAGTAAATACTACAGTGTTTTTGAACCACACTACAGTAAAGTGTATTATACTATATATATATATCATAGTATTTACAACACTTTGTTAATGAATGCTACAGCATACCATAGTATTAACTATAGTGAACTGATGAACTGTAATAAATACTGTAGTATACTTTAGTTTTTAGTACAGTAAACTGTAGTGTATTGTAGTATAATATACCCTATAGTTGTAGAAAACTTAGTACAGTATTGGTTAAAGTAATTTGTTTATATTACTATAGTTGTTATATTACCACAGCAACTATAGAGTTACCACAAAAAAAATTAATTCAAGTACTTTACTATAGTATGGTTCAAAAACACTATAGAATTTATTATAAATTACTACAGTATTTTTTTCATACCACAGACAACTTTTCACCATGGTCTCTTCCTCCGCAATGATAATGTAGTTTTCATTAACTTCTCACTGCGTTCTCTTCTTACGGCATGATTTTTAACTTTAGCTTCTTAGTTTTTTACCATGTTGCCCGCCATGATGTTTATTTTGCGTTAACTCTGCCATCCTCGGCCATCTTCCAAACTGACAACATTTCTGCAGTTAAGGTTCTCTTTTATTCTGTGGTTTCTGACAACAGAGAACTAGAGGATGCCCTGGACTTTATTTGTATGATGGGAAAATTCCACATTCACAAAGCATGATGCCTTAACTTTAAACCTAATTGTAAAATATTCACTTCTGATTTACTTTTACTTTACTCATCACTTCAAAGAATCTCCTCTAATAGAAAAGCCTTATAAAAAAAATCATAAATAAGTTACGATTGTAAAATGACTGTATGATTTATTTGTTTTATTTGTTTTATTTTTTTTCTACTTATTTAATTACCTTTTACTTTTTATTGTATCCCCCACATGTTCTTGTTTTAATGTTTATTTGTATATTTCTGATATTGTAAAAAAAATTAAAAATAAATAAATCTTCCGAACTGACTCCGCCCACTTCCGGCCTCAGACTGCTGGCCTGGCGCTGCTGTCCTCACGCTGCTGTGACGTAATGGTTCTGCGGTTCTGCAGTTGGTTGTTATTGGGACCTCTTTCAGTCTGTGCATCTCAACGGTGTTCGGCAGCAGCGTCTCTACAAACAGTAAAACTTTGAATTAATTTTCTTCAAAGAACAGTGCCGTTGTTACCTCGCTCGTGAGAAATGTCATGTAGCTTTTAAGCTGCTAAATTATTTTACTGACAAAGTCGTCAGAGTAGCGCTAACAACATTAGCGCATATGTTTCCCTGCATGACTGTATTTGTGTGCGTTTGTAGGGGAGAGAGAGCGGGAGAAACGGAGTATGTGCTTTCCGTACATAATAAAACGTAATTGTGTGGCAAAACATGGAAATGATCAGACGTTTTTATCCTATTGCTTACTATATGTATTTGTTTGGCCAGTGTGGTTGTGGGTTTTGGTTATTTTGCTGTTGTAAACTGTAAGGACCTTTGAAATAATTTAGAATATATTTAGAAATATATTTATATTTAAATCTTTTTTATTTAAATATATTTATACTGCGGGGCAATTGAATGCTTGAATCTGATTGGACGAACGTTCTAAGGTGTGCAATTATTTTCAGGGAAAGGCAGGGCGAACTTAGTTCCACGCAGCTCTTGACCGCATTACATGTAAATATCACTTCGCCAAATGATTTCAGTTATTTCAAAGGTTTTACAACAGCAAAATAACCAAAACCCACAACTACACTAGACAAACAAATAAATATAGTAAAAAATAT
>JAFVLL020001313.1:17500-39231 GCA_021397915.2 Tor tambroides
TTCTAAATTATGATTTTGGATGTAAAAAAAAAATTACAACATTATAAGTGGACCTCAAAGAACAGTACAAAATAAAAAAACACAGGCAGTTCATGACTCATTTAAGAGTGCTTCAAGTCTGCTGTTTTTTTCCCGAATATCAGCAACACATTTACAAATATAGGGAAGAGTGGGGACAATTGCAACAAGGGGCATTTGAAATACGGCTTATTCCTTAAATCAGGACCTTTCCTTCTGCAAAAATAAATAAATACTTTTAAAGGTTAAAAAAGTTATTGTGTAGCTATTGTGTCAAGCACTATAGCAATTTTTTTGATCATGTCTGTGACCGTCCCAACATGCTGTGCTTTATCACAACATTGATGTAAAAGCTTGCCATAGCCAAAGACTTTAGACAAATAAAGAAGGTGTACTTTTATTACTTATGAATGGGAGAAAGTGTAATGCGCAATTATGGCAGAATAGTTCCACCGTCTCAAGAGCCAATCACCAATTGGTAAAGTCATCTCGTCACTGCAGCTGTGGTTAGAAGCTCCGTTTGAGACGCGCACTTAGGACTGCGCATGCGCCTTGGCTGGCCTAGCCTGAAAAATAAGCTTTTTTAACGCTATTTGAGCATAAGAAACAACATTTATGACACAGTTGTTGTCAAATTTCATTGGTGATTTCAAATCAGAAATTTAATTGTAAGCTTGATGAAGAGTTTTGGAGAATTTGACCTTTCCACATTTAAAGAAAGAGTAATTTCGAAGATGGCTGCTGAGTGAAATGACTTGTCTTAAAGGGATTTTGCCATAGCATAACAAAATTGTAATTTTATGAATTAACAAAGAAACCCTTTCAATAATCAGGAATCTCCCAGTTTTAATTGAAATAAATAGCTTTTTATCATTTTATATAGTGTGGGTGGTAGGGCTTTTTGTGTTTCTGCTGACAAGTTCTGGAATAAACTACCACAAGATCTCCATGTTATGTCCTCACTCCAGACATTTAAAACTGCTCTCAAAACTCATTTATTTACAATATGTTTTCTTAATTGATTGCTTGCCTTAATTTTCTGCTTTATGTTTGTTTTGCAACCCATCTGTATATTGTTTATTATTGTATCTTTGTCTGCTGCTTGGTTGTTCATGTTGCATACTGTTTGTGTACACTTGTACTTTTCTGTGTTCTTGTTTCTATTTACCTTATGCAAAGTGTTCTTGGGTGTTTGAAAGGCACTGTATAAATAAAATATATTATTATTATTATTATCGACAGATGCACAGCAACCCAAGCAGCCAATTATCATTCGCCAATCTGCGCACCAAGGAGCATCCCACCCACTGCGCTTATTAGAGTTGAGTTTGTCAAAGCACTCATGTGAACGATAAACTTTTGCCGTTGATTGAATCAAATACAAAGATGTATTACTTTCACAGGTGTTGTGTGTCAATGCAAAGAAAAAAACATTGTTATTATTTTTTTTTTTTTTTTTTTTTTACAGAAACCCACATTTATGTACAGACCACTACCGGTAGTAACTGAGTGTTGTAGTGACATATAAACAGGTTACTCCCAAATATCAAACAAGTCTTACAGGACACCCTACAGGTTTCAAACCTAACCTGAAATCAATAAGAATGTGCTATCAACAGCCAACTCATCCTTTCGCACACATAAGCTACATTACATGCACATATAGACACAAACACACACACACAAATAATGACTTACCCCACATTTGACTTTGTCTATTTAATTATAAATTGTATATATAATCATATGTAGCCAACTCATAATACATTTATAGACATTACAGCAGTGTGGGTGGGTAGCTGGCAGATGTGGCTTTAACGTATCAAAATTTTGGCTCTGTAATACTGATAAACTGAAGAAAATGCAAGTGTTGCAACCATCTTCACTTTCAACAAACTGATGTCATATAAGAGTTCAATGAACAAGTTGTTAGGTGACTTACATTAGACACAATATTATCAATATTGGCTGTTTTTGCTCTATTTTACCAATGAAAATAGTTCCAAACAGGCATTGCGCATCTCTGAGCAACAGCTTCATTACTAAATCAATCCGCATTTTTAAACGAGTCGGTCTATGGTCCTGCTGGCCGATTTAGTATCATTATTTAGCGGAGGACCTGAGTGGTGAAGATTGAAAACGCTATTTTTGTTTTCAGTCGAGATTGTAATGATAGTTCTGGATAAAGAGATAAAATGCCTTTATAAATAGGCCTAGACAATAAAGAGTGAAACATAGGCTATAACATTGTTAAATATAATAGGATAATGAATTAATTGCAGTCGCACCACATACAGTGTTTTTGTCTTTTTCTCATTGGGTGCCTCCGAATTGCAAAGGCCGCCTCTAGTTGCGTCATATTTCTTCTTCGGGTTTTTACAGCATTGCCCATTAACTAATCACATTTTGTTGAGCTTACGAATGTAGTGGCCAATCAGAGGCGTTCAGTTTAGTCATCGCTGAAACGCTGGGAATTCTTCTCACAAATTCTTTCATCATAAACAAGTGCAAATATACGTAAGATTTAATTAAGAGATTAAATAGGCTATTTTTAGCCTTACCCTGGAGCTGATTCACCTTCCGCCTATGGAATGGCCCCTAACTAAACTGCATAATTGATCAGGAAGATCCCTCTACAAATGATAATCTTGGGGAAGGATAGTGCATTGTTTTGTGCCCTAATGAATCACCATGAGACTAGGCAGCAGGTGGATTAACAGGCGTTACCAGAGGGAGAGAGTCACATGTAAACCTCCTTACTGCTTAATACAGGTTGCATAAATGAAACCGGTTACAATACTCAATACACACCATCAGCAGAGTCTTAACATACACATTATAGGTCTAATAATCCAAGCTTTGATACAGCAACAGTATGTCGAGGAGTCCGTGAAATACACCTTCAAGGATCCTTCCATATTCAGTAAGTCAGTTTTGATAGGATACTGAGGAAAAGCTATATGAATAAATCATGTCAGTTTCAAATGATGTCACAGGACATGACCTAAATGTATTCACATTCTGCAACACCTGCAAATAATACTATTTTAAGTGCTGTAGCCACCTTTTTTATAGGAATTTAAAAAATTGTGTATAGGTATTATTCTAATATATAAATCCATATAATCCATTTAACAAATGAAATAGTTGGTTTTGTATTATGCATATATGAACAGCATCAATTTACTTTTATTTTGTTGTTCAACTTCTTGATGCAAATGAAATAAAATGTAGAAACTAATTTTAGTTTTAATTAAAGAGGTTGTCCAAACAAATATGTAAATTCTGTCCTCATTTACTCCCCCCGTTATTACAAAACTGTGTGACTTTCTTTATTCTGTGCAAAACAAAAGAATGTATTTTGAAGAATGCAGGTAATCAAACAGTTTAGACTTCCATAGTACTTTCTGTCCATACTACATAGGACCCAAAACCATTTGCTTACCAACATTCTTTAAAATACCTTCTTTTGTTTTCCAGAGAATAAAGAAAGTCAGACAGGTTTGGATTGATATGGAGGGAGTAAATGATCAAAATGTAATTTTTGGGGTGGACTATCCTTTTAAGATAATTAGTCACAATATTGTAATATTGTATGTACACTAGCATGGTGATATATATAGCTGTTACTATATAATGTATCTTGAGCATCCCAATATAAACCACGCCTTTTCCCTCTATAGGTCTATAATATTTCAGTTTGAAGCACCAAAACCTCCAACATCACTGATGTAAAGATGGGGATTTTACTACTGAAACATCACCGCTACATGACTGCACTCCTGAGTTCCACTACTATCTTGTTACTTCTGTACTTTCAAAACTCAGTGTTGGTTTTCACCTATGGTTCTTACGGTTTTGTATCTGAGAGATCTCCATGTGCGTGCCGTATCTGTGTGGCGGACAGAGGAAATAGTAACTGGTTCAGTGAACATTACCAACCCAACATACCAACAATTATATATTATGAGAGGAGCACATTATAAAATCACCAAATATATTTTCATATTGTCCTAATTGTAATAGGCTTTTTAAACATAAAAACATTGGTTTAAACTACCTACGAAATGCACCAGATTTAAATGTTCATGCAATTATTATTATTATTATTGTACATTACGTCTTATACATAGGCGACATAAAACAAAGACACTTAGGCTTTAGTTAAGAGAATATAAAAAAAAAAAATTTTAATTTTACAACAAAAAGTTATACATACTATTAAATGACAAACAGTGTACAATAACAACACTGTGTACAAAGTATAGCCTATGTTGTAAAAAATAAATCACAGTATTAATATAGCAAAGGGAAAAAATATTTTTTTAAAACCGGTTTAATATAATATTATTAAAGGAAATATATATTTCCTTTTAGAAATAATCTGTTTGTGTGTGTGTGTGTGTGTGTGTGTGTGTGTGTGTGTGTGTGTGTGTGTGTGTGTGTGTGAGAGAGTTAGTGTGTGTGTGTGTCTGTCTGTCTATACACACAAACAAATAATTCTAAAAGGAAAAAAAATATTATAAATATACATGTAATTGGATGGATTAAGCAAAGCAAATATGTTAAATATATTAATACTTTATATAGAATAACTAAACTACAGCTAAACTTTAGTGAGGGGACATTGTTCCTCTTAGCAACATGAAAAAAACCCTTTTATTAAAAAATCTGAATGCATTACAGATAGCTTAAAATGCGTGCAAAGAGTGCTCCCTTTATAATTTCAAATGCACTGAGCCTGTTATTCATCTCAGTTCACCGGTTCAACGGATGTGTCTGTAATTGGCTACACTGCTCAACGCTGCAAACACTGTAAATAGAAACATCTGATGCTCTCCAGAGTGCAAATGCAAATATGCACAGAAGAGTGCAAATGTCTTATATATATTATATAATAACAAATATGATATTATTACAGTTTCATCTAATGGTACTCTTGTTTTTTTGGTTTTTTTGTGTGAGAGTGTTTAGCTCCCTAAACTGGGCCTGACACAATGCTTTCCGTATATATTTAATATGGAATGTTACTTAAATACGGAAACAGTTGGCAATCCTACTTTGCATTGTTTAAACACTTAGATTATGTTCTTACTTTGGCCATACATTAAATGCACGTCCTTGAAAGAGTGCAGTTTGCTGACATATTTACTTTAACTTCTCAGGTAATGTCCGTGGTATGATGATAACAACATATAAATCTATTTTATTATTTGATCAAAATTATTGCTAGGAATAATTCAGTTGTGCCCCTACAAAATTCTATTGTCCTTGAATTTAAGGCATTTTTTGAACAAATTTGGAAAAAACAAATAGTTTCCAACAAAGTTTCCAAAGTCTAATGTAGTCTGGGATAGATTGCGTTATCTGTCTCAAGCAACGGCAGCATGAAGCATAACTTAAATGAACATTTCTTCAATTTAATACAAATTATAACAGGAATGTACATCAGAGGATATGTTAAAAAATAAATTGCAACTTACAATCACGCATCATATCCGTGCCTATAAGCTGTTTCAACCAGGGAAATCATCAGTATAGATGAACGTGTCAGCTATGTGACATTTAGGCTACATCAGGAAGATGAAAGCGTCTCTATAGAGAATCATATCGCCAAAATTATAAATACATTATACATTTGTGTAGAATATAAACAAGTTTTTATAACAACCATTTAAATGACTATCTCTCTCTCAAAAAAAAAATAAATAAAAATAATAATAATTTGGTGCATAAAATGTGTTTCTGGGTCAAAGCAAAAAAATGATGAATCATGTCATAATCACAAAATTAGTAAGTTTTTATGAAAACAAAAATTCAGAATGTAGCCTAATAAGCCTTATTTTCTTTTAATGTAATAGCTTATTTTACATAAAACTATTATTGTCACGAATCCGGTTCGGACTCACCATCAGAGGTCGCTCTTCCATCATATTGACTCTCACACCACACGGACAGTTACATATCACCCACGGACTGCATTTCCCATCATTCATTGCACTAAGTACACACAGCTGTCTCAATCACACGCTCACACCTGAGAACTATCACACAATCACACACCTGAGAACTATCACACAATCACACACCTGAGAACTATCACACAATCACACACTCTTTATAAGCCTTGGACTTTCTCTCCCTCACTGCCGAGTATTGTTTAGCACTCTCCTAGTGTTAGCTACTTTACCAAGCCATTCTGTGTGTGTTTTCTGTTTAGTCTTCTGTATTGTTCTGCATTTATCACTCTCTAAGTGTTAGCTGTTTCTGTGTTTCTGTTTCTAATTTTAGTTTAAGTCTAGTTTTTTTGTGTTGCCTTGTTGTCTGGTTCCTGATCTTCTGCCTTGTATCTTGGATTAACCCTTTGCCTTCCTTTTGGACTCTGTTTGCCCCTGTCTGGACCATTGCTCGTGTACCTGGATTACCCCTCGTCAAGCCCTCTGGATATTGTTCGCCGATCGAAGACCACGCCCGTTTACATGAGTATTCATCTGTCTTGCCCTCAATATACGTGTTTGCCATTTGTTCGACCCTGCCTGTGTTTTTGACCATGTCTATTAATAAAAGCTTGCACATGGATCCGCATGCCTCACGTCTCGTTGGCTCCATTACAATTATTACGTTTTGTGGCCAAATTTATTATATTGAAAGATAATATTGCAAACATTGTTTTAAATTATGTGCTGGTATTACCTTATGAACTGTGATTACATTATAAGTTGCCACAGTGTGTTCATAATGTAATATATTTCTCATACAATAATCAATTGTAATTTTGTGAAATGTTATTACATTGAGCTCAAGATTTTATTACGTTTTGAGAATTACATTATGAACATTTTATTACAATAATAATGTAATACTTATTACATAATGTGCAGTTATTACATTATTACAGAGTTGCTACACCCCCCTCACAGTTGTCATGAAGGGCAAAATTACCTATACAGACCAAAACCACTTTTTGTACCAGGCTGTAAATATTTTTTTTTTCTGCTGTAAAGTTGGGTATTTTAACATGGAAGGTCTATGGCACTGACTCCCTTTTAGAGCCAGCCTCTAGCAGCCAGTCGATGAAATGCAGTTTTAGTCACTTCTGTGTTGGTTTCACAAGAGAGAGCAGGAGGTTGCCGTTTGAGCATTACATCACTTGTTCACCAATGAATCCTCTGCCTTGAATGGGTGCTGTTAAAATGAGAGCCCAAACAGCTGATAAAAACATCACAGTAATCCACATGAATCCAGTTCATCAGTTAATGTCTTGTGAAGTAAAAAGCTGCATGTTTGTAAAACAAAACAAAGCTTTTAATTAGAATATCATAGACACCTCAAACTCCTGTGTTTTTCTTTCAGGATAAATAAAGGCCCGACAGAAGGTTATGAGAAGGATGTTGGGTCAAAGACGACTCACCGGATCCTGTATCCTGAGAGCACTGTGGACTTGGACGACTCCACCCATCTGGTGCTCTTTCCCTTTAAAATTCTGGACATGCAGTGGCTCATCAGTGCCTTCACCACTAAAAACATCACACAGTAAGAATTAAACATTCATTTGTGAATACATTCATTTGTGAATTTAACATATCACACACAATAATGTACATACAGTTATACTTCCTGTAATACAATAAAAAATAAAATATGCATTTTAAAAGTAATTTACTTCCTCAAAATAGGTACAAAATATTTTATACATGAATGTGAATAAACATTAATAAAATGTTTAATGAAAACACAACGCATCAAGAAACTGAACTGACAACACCAGCTAACAGCTAGAGAATAAGACACATGAGAGACCCAACCAACACCAACAGAAACACAAGGCTAATTATTAAAGGGATAATGAGGGAAACAAGGAACACCTGCAGATAATCAAGGAACTTATCAACAACAAAACTACAACTGACTACAAGACTAGAACACAAGAAAGACCAAAACTTCAGCATGAAAGACACAATCAGGGAGCATGACAATAACTAATCTCAAAAATCTAGGATGAAATTTCAGCGAAATAACGTTTTTTTTAAATCTGAATTTTGATCTAACTTTATTTGTTTGTTTGCTCAGAACATACATAGAAGTGCCATCTACAATCAAAGCAAATAAGGACAAGGTGAATACCACAAACCTTCTCATGAATCAACCAATCAAATAACAAATGTTGATTAGTTTGAATTTGCATGGTTTACTGATATTACCTGATTAAAATCTTGATATTGCAGACTCAAAACATATATTTATAATATTATAATGCATAATTCATAAATATCCTGTTTTAATTCTGTTATTGTTTTTAGGTGATGATCCTCCACCCAGAATTCATAAGATACGTCTATGATAACTGGACAGAAGGGCATGGCTTATATCCATCCACTGGTTTCTTAACACTGATATTTGCTCTTCACATCTGTGACGAGGTAAAACTCCCGTTCTGTATCTCATGCTGTGTGCAGCGTGGCATTGCTGTCATTATTGAGGGAGTGTCAGGTTCTACAGGGATTCAAAGGAATCAGAATACCAGGATGACTGCAAATATTTGATTGTGGATGTTATCATGAATAAGAGTCTCATGCAAGAATGTTTACACAAAACCCAAGGCCTTTCAGGAAAGTGTTAGCAATGAAACAAGAGGAGCTGAACCATATCCTAGTGCCATATCCTAAATCAATAATACCAGCCTCAATAAAACTAAATGTAGTGTAATTTTTGAAGGAATAATTTCTCACACATTTTAAAGAGAGCTTTGATTTTTTTATTTTTTTTTTTCTCAACTAATAACTTTTTTTTTTTTTTTATCTTGACTAATAAAGCTTTTCAATGACAATGAAAGAAACTAATAATGCATGGATAACTCTTTCTCTTACAGGTGCATGTATTTGGATTTGGAGCTACAAGTGATGGAATCTGGCACCATTATTTTGATAAAACATTGACTTCCTATGAAAGCAGCGTTCATGGTGGAAACTTTGAAAATGAAACAATCAATCGGTTGCAACAGGAAAACAAGATTTTGATTTACAAGGGTTGGACATGAAGCAGAATCCCTACCTTAGTACTGCAGGTTTTCTGATCTCCGTTTCATTGGCACCAAATGTAATTATGCCATATAGGCTGGTTAATTTTTTTTGTTTGTTTTGTTTGTTTGTTTTGGAGCTGGTCAGAATGTTCAAACACCACAGAGTCAAATTATTTACACTTTTCAAATCAATCCATTAATTATAGTTTTTTTTTCTGCATATAAATTTAATTTTAAGTTAAATGCATATAATCTAAAAGGTTACTATTGTATTTCTTTACGGTAAAATTCTGGCAACCACAGCTGCCAGGTTTTTACTGTAAATTTTATGGAATTTTTTTACAGTGTAATATCATTTGTATTGTTGTGCTATAATAAATGTTTGTTTGTTATTTAGGAATATACACTGTTGCTGTGCAAAAACGTAATATTGAGTGACATAAAGCCAGTTTTCTACAGTGTATACAGTTTAATGTTTTAACTGATCTACACCACACAACTGAGTTCAATACAATCAGAAAATCTGAGTAAATCCATTGCCTCAAAGTATGTTACTTTGTGGTGTTGTGTATTGTGGTGATAAGACTATGATTAAGTCTGAATCAAGCTGTTAAATTTTACATTTTAAGTTACGTGATTGTTTCAGTGAACAAGTACAGTTAATCCAATCCACTGCAAATCCTCTGCACATGAATAAATATAAAATGGTGTAATATTCAGTAATAAAATATAATATTGATTGATAAAAGCCAATTTTATAGTGTATACAATATGTTCAATCATGTTCACATTAATAAAAATAAAATTATATGAAATGTCGCGCAAACAAACCAAAAAGAACTCACCATAACGAATAAAATAAAACCAATATCTATGACAAAACATTATCGACAACACTAAATAGACCCGATACCCACGCTGATTATATTTTACCAGAATCAATAGTAGTTATGTTTACTATTACACACATTCCCATCAGTCCATTAGTCATTTTCTTTTGCTTTTTTTTTATTATTATTGAGGGAGTGTCAGGTTTTACAAGGATTCAAAGGATGACAGCAAATATTTGATTGTAGGTGTTAACATGAGTAAGAGTCCAGACTGTTGACACAAAAACAAAGGCCTTTCAGGACAGTGTTAGCAATGAAACAAGGGGAGCTGAATCATATCCTAAATCTTTCAATGATACCAACCTCAATAAAACTGAATTTAATATTATTTTTGGAGGAACATTTTTTTAAAGAGGGCTTTTATTTTTTGCATGTTTTCTCAACTAATAATAGTTTTGTTTTTTTCTTGAATAATAAGGCTTTTCTTCACAATGACAATGAAAGAAACTAACAATGCATGGATAACTCTTTCTCTTACAGGTGAATATATTTGGATTTGGAGCTACAACTGATGGAATCTGGGACCATTATTTTGATAAAATGTTGACTTCCTATGAAAGCAGCGTTCATGGTGGAAACTTTGAAAATGAAACAATCAATCGGCTCCAACAGGAAAACAAGATTTTGATTTACAAGGGTTGGACATGAAGCAGAAACACTCCCTTAGTACTGCACAAGATTGCATTGCATTATCAAATATTGAATCTTCTTATTTGTGCAGCATAGACCTTGCTCTCAGATCAAATTTTCTGAATTTTTTTCATAACAATTTTCAGCTAGTCAGAATGTTCAAACACCACAGAGTCACAGGATTTACACTTTTCTGGGAAATCAATCCATGAATTATAGTTTTTTATCTGCATATTAACAAAATATTTTAACATTGACAAAAATCACACACTTCACCTTTTACAGTGTTTTTATGTTTAACCCAGAAAGGTATGTAGAGGTCTATAAGCATTTGTATTGTTGTGCTATAATAAATGTTTTTTTGTTGTTGTGTTTTTTTTTTGGTTTTTTTTTGCTTATTTATTTAGGAATATACACTGTCGTGTTGGAAAAATGTAATATTGATTGACATAAAGCCAGTTTTCTACAGTGCATACAGTAATGTTTTGACTGATCTACACAACTGAGTTCAACACAATCAGAAAATCTGAGTAAATCCATTGCCTCAAAGTATGTTACTTTGTGGTGTTGTGTATTGTGGTGATAAGACTATGATTAAGTCTGAATCAAGCTGTTAAATTTTACATTTTATGTCACGTGATTGTTTCAGTGAACAAGTACAGTTAATCCAATCCACTGCAAATCCTCTGCACATCAATAAAAATAAAATGATGTAATATTGAGTGTATAAATAAAATGTAATATTGCGTGACTTAAAGCCAAATTTGTACAGTGTATACAATGCAATGTTCAATCATGTTCACATTAATAAAATAAAACTATATGAAATGGGTCTCGCAAACAAATCAAAAAAGAACTCACCATAACGAATAAAACAAAACCAATATCTATGACAAAACAATAGTGGTTATGTTTATTATACACATTCCCATCAATCCATCATTTTTTTTTTTTTTTTTTTTTTTTACACATATTGTGTTGCTCCATCTGTCACACTGGACATTGGACACTGTACGTTTCCACTGTAAAAGAGCAATGGATGTCATGTAGTTTTTGAACAGAATGTGAACTATCCCACACAGAAGCATTTCTAGTATGCAAAAGTCCCAAAAGCAATTAAACTGTAAGTTCCTTTAACACACACAAAAAACACTTGTGCATGGTATCTTTACACTTGTGGTGTTTCCTACAAAAAATATGAGATAAAAAGAGAGAATTCACAAGAGTGCAGAATTTAGTCAATGATGCACATTCAACAAAACTCTTTTCAAAAATCTTTTCAATGATGATCTGAACACCTCTGATTAGTCATTGTATTCATAAGCAAGAGACTGTCTTACTATTGGGAGATGAGAGGGTCTGTATTAATTACAATTGAAAAAATCATAACGGCTAACTTGGATCATGTGAGGCACCTCAGCCAATCATACAATGGCCTCTGGTCTCCTTACCTGCGTACCGCCAATACATATCTATGGCCGCAGCACTAGCATTAGCCATTACACTTTTTTGGCAAGAGGTTGCAGGCTTGCCTCCAAGTGGTTTTGTCATAAACTCAACAGAATGGTGTGTTATTGGCTATAATGTGCAGCACTGTGAAATATGTAAAAAGAAATATGATACATGAGCAGATCTACACTTTCATTTCATTTTCATTTCAATTTATTCGTGACAGCCCTGATAGACTTAGTTTAATTGTGCAGGTCCATTTTTGTCCAATTTGGTGGCATTTTTGCCCCAAGTCCATGTGAATTTCCAAACTGTGGCCAGTGGAAGGATACATACACACTCTCCGCCTACGCATGTAAGTCCAACATATATTCGAATCGAATGTGTGATCTGCAAAATGTGTTTAATTAGGATTACGTTGGTTTAGTTTACTGCATTGAAAATTACTTAAGGGCTTTGCTATTTGACAGATGTACAAGTAAATACTTTTTTACCTTTAATTTAAATGTACCAAACCTGTCCCTAACCCTACCCGTATCCCACCTCAATGGCAGAAGTGATTTGCAATACAGTATGAACACACTAAGTACATTGTACTTATTTTTTGATGCAAGTGCATAGTAGTTAAAGCCAACTATTATAAAGTGGGACCTTTTTTTTAATGTGTAAAACCTGTTTAGTCACTTTAAAGTTTTCAAGAATTTCTACATAAACATTCATGACCGATTAATGTGCATCCCTCAGGTATGTGTAGAACTACCATAAAACTTACTTGTTTATGCTGGTTATTGTACATGTGACATTCACATGGTTATGTCAGTTTCAAACCAGTAAAGAATGCGCTCTGCAAGTGATTAATCTTTCCATATATCAATCCAAAATGCTTGATACAGGCAATATTACTAAACAGTATTAGTTGAACTAGAATAATCAGAAAAGTAACAGGAAGCCACACACCTAACCAATATAGACAATGACTGACACAGAACTGAACAAAATAGGGAGTAGCCTATATATATGCAGAAGCAAGCAAGACAACTAAATGAGACACAGGTGTAACCAATTAACAACCAAAGGGAAACGAGCACAGGAATTAATAAGACTAAACTGAAAGGAAACACAAACATGACTGAAAACACAAGAACAGAGAATGTAAACCTGGCACCATCTCATCACATGAATTTAGTCTGCCGCTTAGTCTGTCAAAGGCAGTTGTTTAACAACTAGCATGAGTTACACTAAATATTTGGTCAGTTTGATTGGATATTTTACTTTTCAATTAATTATTTTTGAATTTTGGGAATGACAAGTGCCAGCAGTAAAGGTTAATTGGCAGATAAAATTAAGTCAAAAGTGTTTGTATTTTTAGGCAAATAACAAGCGTCATGTCATAAAATGTTTTTAATACAACGGAAATTGTATTTAATGCGATAAAAACATCATAATCACACCCTTCTCTTCAAAACAGTCCACAGTGGTTTGATAATATTTAGTTCAGGTGATATTTCTGGCCAGGGCAGATGTTGAAATTCATCTTGGTGCTAAAAACAGACATTTATTTTGCCAGGTTGTGAAGGTCTTTGTGTTTCAGTGTGTAATTGATAGTAGTTTTTCTCAAACAGTGAAAAGCTTTTGAAGTGATTCAGAGCAGCCCTGAAGATGAAGTTCATGTCTTCACATATTGAGAAGCAGACGCTAAAAACACCACCAGCACCATGTGTGTTTGAGTTTGTGTATCAGACGAGACCGGGCCATTCATGCAGAGCATGAAGACTTAGTCTGTTAGCCACAAGTACTGACTGGTTATTATTGCATTTATTTCTGCTGTTAGATTAATCCATATTGAGTAAAAAATCTAGAGCTTATCGTTATCAACATACATTTTATTGTGATCTCGATATATCTTATCTCCCAGAGTTCAGACAGTATAGACACATAAAGATAAAAAAAATAATAATAATCGCAATGGTTCACTGTATGCTTTTTTCTGCATTGTGGATGAGTTATTGAATTTAACAAATTCACAACTTCATCATGATTGATTTGGAAAATGATCAGTATTTCATATTTTGCCTATTTGCCATTCATGGGTCATTTTTGACCACAAACAACACTGTGACAACTTTTTCGATTCACCTCTCCTAAAAATTAAATATTTAAATATTAACTTTTACTCAAAACTCATAAGTGAGTATACAACAAATCTGACTATGTTTGATTTCCCTTGTAAAAGGCATGAATCTTGAAGTATGTTCTATATAATCAAATGTCATTTCCATTTCACTCTTTAATGATTTCACCCATAAACTTGTCAGCTGTGCAGATTCTAGGACCGGGTTGACAATATCTCTATCTCAATTTTCATCAATACCGATATGGATTCTTGAATCTCAAGATTGCTCTTTTGTTGAAGCGTGAACCAAACATCACTAAACATTTGTAGCGCCTGCCATCCAATAATCGCAATAAGCTTTGAAACAAAATATGAAAAAGTCCCAGCTTTCAAATTCTGTTGATTTTATCACAAAATTCAAACAATAAACTTTAATAAGCCATATCGATGTAGCGCCTCGGTTCAAGTGGCATGTGAACTGATCATCTCTTCTTTTTTACTTGCCTACTAGTTACAACATGAAATAAAGATGAATTAACATCAGAAGGTATATGTTGAAAGAAATAGTACAACTTGTTGAAATCAATCATGTCTCATCCATCAATCAGTGCTTCAGCCGCGGATAGATGTCAATAAACAGCTTGTAAATAATGTAATGAAAAGCCATTCAAAGACTGTAAACTCCATAGTCAACTAGGAATTATTCTAGCGAGTAGCATTTTGATAAATACGCATGAAATTACATAGTAATTTCGAGTCAGGATGGCAGAGGTAAGTTTAAACTATTTATTAACAAGAATGATTAAGAGCAGGCAATTGATGAATAGAGTGATGATGGTAATACTGTCCTTGCAGGTGGTGATGAGATCGTTGATACTGGGTGGAGAGGAGAGCGCACACCTCTTGTGGACCGGTAAATAACCAGGTAAGGAGCATACACACAGGTAAGGTGATCCGAGGAGATGGACAAAGAACACAGGAGACGCCGACAGAGCACAGGCCTGAAGCAATGTGGGAGATACACACGAAATGCAGGTAAGCAGTCCGAAGCTCAGGATTCTAGGAAATGTAGTGTGCTGAGGTGATATCTAGATTGTTATCATGACGATATTTACTTAACCTGCAATGATGTCTTCATAATATAAGGTATGTAATTTAAAAAATATATATTAAATATTTCACCAAGAAATTAAGTAGAAACAATTCTACTATTAAAAAGATGATATAAAAACTGCCTTGTGTCCAATGTTTGTTGATTATTAAATAAACTTGATTAATTAAAATTGATTATTAAACTATTATTATTTTCCTTTTTCATTTCAGTGCATTATTTGTATAGCCTAAATATATTTACACAGGAATTACAACTGCAGGAGCAGTGAATATTTTTACAGTTCATGCCTAAATAATGAGCTTTAAGTGAGAACATATAAAATAGCTGTTTTTTGGGGGGGGGGGGGGGGTTCAAAAATGCCATTTATTCTGCATATCAACCTGACAAATCATATTAATGGAAGTAGACTAATTTTTGTGGGTTAGATACTGATCATTGCAGGGTTTTTTTTTCCTCCAGCGTACTGTATGCTTAAGTGCACCACAGGATTTTTACTGTTCCCCTCCGGCCACCACATTAAAAAATTTCCTGGAGATGCCACGGTTTAAAAGTTGAATTCAAACTTGAGGGCTGCACTTTTAGAATGATGTGTTATTTGCGAGACGCTGCAAAAGATGCACATGCAGTGGTCAAACACATCCATTTAACATAAGAAAAACAATGGAAAACTGGTTCTGTGTGAACCGGCTTTAACTCAACTGCATAATTGATCATGAAGATCCCTCTAGAAATTATAAGGAATTTAGGGAATTATGATACATTGTCATGTGCCATATTGAAAACCCCCTAAAGCCAGGCAGCAGGTAGATTAACCAGCATTACCAGAGGGAGGGAGTCACATATAAACCCCTCCTTACTGCTAAACCATAACTAACACGTAGTTTACGTTATTCCAATCCATATGGACCATCAGCAAAGCCCCATACACATTACTAGGTCTAATAAACCAAGCTATGACACAGCACCAGTACGTTGAGGATTGAGTGAAATATACAAGGATCCTACCATAGTAGGTAAGTCAGATCCTATAGGCTGCGGAGGAAGAGTGTTAGGCTATGAGAAAATTAATTAATGATTTACATTTAAAGAAATATAATCTAAATCATTAATTACTTTCATTCACCTGTTTCCTTACAAAAAGGATAGGTGCTTTGATAAATATAGTACTGTTTTTGTTTTTTCTAAGTGCTGTATTCATTTTTTATAAGATTATTTGATTACAAATGAAAAGAATTAATTTAATATATTAAATAGTTTGTTTTGAAATGGGGATATGAACAGCATCTGTTTATCTTTATTCTAATTTCTTGATTTAAAAAAAAATTTGAAGAATGGCCCTGAAATTAGTTTTGCAGGGATAGTCACCTAATAATGAAAAATTTGTCATCATTTACTCACCTCATGTCTTTCCAAACTTGAGTGAATTTCTTCTGTGGAACACAAAGAATGACATTTTGATAATTGCTGGTAACCAAACAGCTTCAGGTAACATTGACTTTCTTAGTATTTTTTGTTCATACTATTGAAATCAATGTGATCCGAAATTGTTACCAATGTTCTTCAAAATACCTTCTTTTGTTTTCTACAGAAGAAAGTCTTATAGGTTTAGAACAACATGACAGGAGTAAATGATCAGAAACTACATTTACCTGGATGGGTGGACTGTCCCTTTAAGCAATGAGATGCTATACTGTAAATATTCACAATATGTTAATGTATTTGCAGTGCAGTGATACACATAGCTGTTATTATATGATGTCTCCTCAGAATCTCAACATAAACCACTCTCTTTCCCCCAGCAGGTTTATAATATTTCTATTTGAAGTGACCAAATCTCAAACACCACTGATGTAAAGATGGCGGTTTTACTACTGAAACATCGCCACTACATGACAGCACTTCTGAGCTCCACTACCATCTTGTTACTTTTCTACTTTCAAAAGTGTTGGTTTTCACCTACTTATGGTTTTATATCTGAGAGATCTCCGTGTGCGTGTCATATCTGTGTGGCGGACAGAGGAAATAGTAACTGGTTCAGTAAACGTTATGAACCCAACGTACCACTTCTGCTCAACAGCACCAACAGTGTATTAAGCGCAAACGTCTCCAGGTGGTGGAAGGTAAGAAAGACTGCTGCAAAATCAATTACTTACCATTAAGGACCCCACAAAATCAGAGATTTGTGGCTTTTTTCCCATGTTTAATGCCATCATAGAAAAACAAGCATGTGTAATTTAACATTGATTAAAGCCTCTTAGTTACACCTTTTCACAGCTAAACCTGGTCTATATTCATTCATAATGCCTTAATATAATAAGCCACTGTAAACCTCTTGAAATAGTACACTTCTGCAATATAAATACTTAAATTACAGAAGTGGATATTATGCTTAATTCTGATGCTAGCTGATTTAATAATGCCATACATGAGCTACAATATTCATCAAATGTCGTCAGCTACACGGAGGTGGTGGATCAGCTCTTTTCCTCTCTTCCCTGATAAAGAGCACTACTCAGACGCAGGTCCAGATCGCTGCAGAACCTGTGCTGTGGTGGGAAACTCTGGGAACCTGCTGGGATCCAATTATGGGCCTCTCATAGATTTCCATGACTTTGTCATGAGGTAGTAAATGAAATTATATTATCCTGTATTTAGTTGCTTGTAAGGTTGTCTTTCACTTTTCAAGCTAATGAGAGTTTAGAGAATAACGAAGCATCGATGGAATGGGTATGTTGTGCATTTACCGACTGAGGCTGTGGCCGAATGCCTCAGGTGATTCCAGATTCCAGATTTTAGTACATGCCTTGAAGGCTTTTCATTAGAATATCATGCACACCTCAGTCTCCTGTGTGTTTTTCTTT
This sequence comes from Tor tambroides, assembly GCA_021397915.2. NCBI lineage: Eukaryota > Metazoa > Chordata > Actinopteri > Cypriniformes > Cyprinidae > Tor > Tor tambroides. The sequence continues at coordinate 35,595 of JAFVLL020001313.1, forward strand.
CAGGATAAATGAAGGCCCGACAGAAGGTTATGAGAAGGATGTGGGGTCAAAGACGACTCACCGGATTGTGTATCCTGAGAGAGCTGTGGACTTGGACAACAACACCCATCTGGTGCTCTTTCCCTTTAAGATTCTGGACATTCAGTGGCTCATCAGTGCCTTCACCACTAGACACATCACACAGTAAGAATTAACCATACATTTGTGAATACAAGACTGTAAATTTGGTGATAGAATTTAATGTCACAAACAAAAATGTGCATACAATTATACACCCTGTAATACAATAAAAACAATTAACACTGCATTTCACACACACACACTCACTCACACACACATAAATATATATTCATTAATAAAGTCAATAAAGTTTAATCAAGAAAATAATACAAAAGACCAAGAATACAAGGAACTGAACTAAAACACTAAGCAACAAGAAACTAAGAACTAGGGATGGGCGCTTTCAAAGCACTACTTCGTGAAGTTGAAATCTGCAAATCTTTTGTTTTGAACCAGTGATTTGAAGCACACATCAAACTGCCAAAGTCATGTGATTTCAGTAAACAAGGCTTTGTTACATCATAACCGTTTCAAAATGGTTAGAAAATTTCAGTGGTTCACCACTAGGGGCCGATGAGCTTTGTGAACCCAGGGACCACTGTCTATATGGTTTTTACAAGATCAAAAGATAGAACAAGATAAAACAAGATATTAATTTTATAAATGACACATCTGTTTAATACAATGAGAAGTTTTAGTTTTTAGCAATGTACTGTAGGTAGATTAAAAGATGAAAGTTTAGCTTAATGTGTGCTATGGCATATTCTAGTTATACAAAAAAAATTTGACTATTTTTCAGCCAATTTAAAGTAAATTTTCACACACACTTTGAAAGAAGGAAATACATCGTTTCTGAAATGTTTATGCAAATTTCTGCCTTCACATTCAACATTCTGCCTTGTTTGTTGAAATTTCTGTTACATATTCTGTTATAGAACATACACAAAAGTGCCATCTACAATCAAAGCAAGTAAGGACAAGGTGATTAACACAAACCTGCTCATGAAATTAACCAATCAATCAAATGAGAAAATTAATGTTGATTTGTTTTGATTGGTATGATTTATTAATATAAAAAATTACCTGATTGAAATTTTGATATTGACCCAAAACATGATATTACAAATATATATTTCATAAATGTTTTATCTCTGTCATTGTTTTTAGGTGGTGATCCTCCACCCAGGATTCATAAGATACGTCTATGATAACTGGGCAGAAGGGCATGGCAGATATCCATCCACTGGTTTCTTAACACTGATATTCGCTCTTCACATCTGTGACGAGGTATTACTCTCTAAAACATACTACTCTTTTGGCATACTGTTTTTCACATACTATATAATTTGACTTTTGATGCAGCGTGTCTCCTTTGTAATACAAACTTACAATTATACAATTTTACAATTATAACTAGGGCTGAGTGATAATTTTTAAATTGTCAGTTATGATTATTTTGCTAAAAAATGTCCTTGTTTCCTGTGTTTTCCTGGTTTCTTAGTATATTAAAGCTTTCCTTCACAGTGCCAGAGAAACTAATAATGCATGGATAACTCTTTTACAGGTGAATGTATTTGGGTTTGGAGCTACAAGCGATGGAATCTGGCATCATTATTTTGAAAAAATCTTGACTTCATATGAAATCGGCGTTCATGCTGGAAAATTTGAAAATGAAACAATCAATCTGCTCCAACAGGAAAATAAGATTTTGGTTCACAAGGGTTGGAAATGAAGCAGAAACAGGACCTTACTGCACAATATTGCATTGCATTTTTGAATTTTGCAGATTTGTGCAGCAAAAACTTTCAGCTGAGATTTCTCTCGAGAGATTAACTTTTGTGAAGTGTGTCATTTGAGCTCCTCTATCGGCACCCAGTGCTGCAGTAACTTATGTAATCAGATTGTAAAAATTAAGCACTTGTAATTAGAATGTATTAAACAAATAATTATGCAAGTTACTAAACACTGGTGATGTATAGCTGTGAAAATCTATGTCTTCATTATATCCAGTGACCTTCAGTAACTGTTGATTCAAGGGAAAAAAAAAAAAAAAAAAGTCAAACCTAGAAGGCTTTGGGCATGTAATGTCATTCATGTTATGATGTTGACAAAAAAAATGGAATATAATTTCTTTCTATTTGCTTTTTTTATATCAATATGGTACATGTAATGGTACATTTCAAACAAATTTGATAAATAGCAATCTAAAAGTAATCTTAGAAGTAGTCAGAATACATTACCTAAAATGAGCAACATATAGATTTATGTCACTAACTAAAGTTTTTATCATGTAATCTGTAATCAGTAATGGACTACAATTTGTAAGTAATCTACCCAGCACTGCCGGCACCAAATAAAATTATGCCATAGACTGCTTCTTTTTTTCTTTTGTTGAGCCATTTGGGATGTTGAAACACCACAGAGTCACAGTAATTGTGGTGTTTAAATGGTGTTTAATCCAGATAAGTAGACTAATAATGTATTGTTGTGTTGGATTTTCTCATTTGTTTGATTGTTGCATGTTACATACTGTGTTTATGCTTTGGAAGAAAAAAAATAAATAAAAAAAAATGTAATAACGAGTGACAAAGCCAATTTTCTAGTTTTCTACATTATAAACTCTATCAGTGTTTTAACTGACCTACAGTACACAACTGAGTTCAAAACTGTGCACAAGAGAATGTAAATTCAGTTCTAACACTTCTCCGTTTCATACTGTACAAGGTTGGCAGGTTGGCAGAGCAGGGTTTCAAATCCCTGGGTAAAAAGTGGTGCTAACCACGCTTCTAAATTACATGTTCCTTACCCGGGGTTAAAGCGGTGTTTGGAAGGACGATAACCCGTGGGTAAGCGACCACAGAGTGAAAAGCCCATTAAGTTGCAATGTGTTGATCTTTTCTTGTTTATGCCAAGCAGCATTTTTGTTATGCAACATTTTTATGAAGCTGGGAATCGGAAAAAACATTACTCGGGCTTGTGTTAAACTTTATACAAAGGACTTTTCAAATAAGCATGTAACAGAACATTGTACTCACGCCTGTATTTTCTTCTTTCAAAGGCATTGCACGGTTCTCTTGACCTGCTTGTCTTGTGCAGGATCAGGTATACAGCATCAAATAAACATCTGAATCCTTGTGTACATTAAACTGTAATATGAGGCATGTGCTTTTGTTATTGGGTGTAAAATTGCAATGCTTGTTTTATAAGGTGAACAATGTGCTGTTCAAGGTAACTGGGTTGTGATATTGTCCCATTTACTATCCTATACAAACCATGTACCTTTGTCACCCAGCCAAGGAAATGCATTGTCATGCAAAACATGTGAATTGCATGTCAGTGTCATTGGAAAAAATTTTCGTTCATTGCAATCATAATAAATGTCAGTAAGTGGCTCATATGAATCAGGCATCTTTTGCCCTTAACAAACTACACTGACCAAAATTATAAACGCAACACTTTTGTTTTTGCCCCCATTTTTCATGAGCTGAACTCAAAGATCTAAGACTTTTTCTATATACACAAAAGGCCTATTTCTCTCAAATATTGTTCACAAATCTGTCTAAATCTGTGTTAGTGA
>JAFVLL020001315.1:0-24206 GCA_021397915.2 Tor tambroides
ACACTCACACACACTCTCGCTCTCTCACACACACACACTCACACACTCACACACACTCACACACACTCACTCACACACACTCACTCACACACACACACTCACACACACACTCACACACACACACTCACACTCACACACTCACACTCACACTCACACTCACACACACACTCACACACACACACACACACACACACACACACACAATGAAACTGGGGCAGTGAGGAAACAATGGCTTAACAATGGGAACAATCCCAGCGGTGAGCATTTCACACACAGAAGAAACCACAGTTTATGTGCCTGTAACTTCATACAGCACCTGAAAGAGCTTTCATCCACTTCCACTGTGATAGAAAGTGATTCACAGCCGACAGCGTCTTATTACATCACACAGACCACAGATCATCATGTGTGACATCAGATATAACAAGACTGACTCACCTGACGACAGGATCATGTTCCCAGACCTCTGGACTTCATCAAACCTGCTGAAAATCACATTCAACCTGAACAAAACAGACGGAAGAAAGATTCTATTACAGCTCACAGTGTCAGATCAAATCAGATCAAAAAAGACCAGGATTCAAACACAAAAATACACTAAGACTGTCAGTACTTTATCTGTCAAATGTGCAACACAACAAACAGCTGTTAACAATGAAATGTTTTATTTACAAGCTTTAAGAGCTTTTACTAAATAAATCATAAAAGAGATAAAGAGCGAAACAAGTATAGGAAATATATAAAATATAAAAAGTATACAATATCAAAACTATAAAGTGGTTTGTGCACTGTAAATAAGTAACAGCAAAAACAATTAAGAAAATATAAAATAATTACAGTTTTTATTTTATCACAAATAAATAAATAATAATATAATAAATAATTAAATAAATAAATATTAATTAAAATTATGTTAGAATTAAAAAAATTTCAATATCATTAAAATTAAACAATCGAAGAAAATATTTCTCAAATTTTAAATAAATTTTTAAGATATTACATAAAAATGTTGGATGGCACTGTAGCAAAAAAAGTAAAAAGAAGCAATTGCATATAAAAAGCATACAATATTAGAACTATAAAGTGCTTTGTACACTGTAAATAAGTAAAACCAAAACAATTAAGACAATATAAATGAATGTTTTTATAATAATTTGTAAATAATCATTAAATTAAAATGACATTAAAATGCGAAAGTTAAAATTAAGTTTTCATTAGAATTAAAACAATTAAAAAAAAAAAATTCAAATAAATTACATAAAAATGTTTTATAAAATGTGGATGGCATGTAGTAAAAAAAGATAATGTATAAAAATATACAATATTAAAACTGTGTGGTTTGTGCACTGGAAACGAGTACAAATCAAAACTATTAAGAAAACGTAATTTTTTATTTTTTTTTAAATAACTAGTAAATAATGATTAAATTAAAACAAGGAAACAAAAATTCAAATAGATTTTTAATAAATTTCATAAAGTATGCTGTGTAAAATGTGGATGACACTGTCTCTATGAGGCAATGATTTTAATAATAATCTATATTTATGTAATATTATTACCGTGACTGCGGCAGCCCCTTCTTCCCCAGATCCATCCTCACTCTCTCCCCGACGTGTCGGTAAATCTCCACCAGACAGCTCATCGCACCGTCCCGAACCTGACCAGAAACATCACATCTATTCATCTATTTATTCATTATTCATCAGATGCTTTTAACTAAATAATTACAGTACGCTGTAAAACTATGTTCAAAAGAACTGCTTGACGCATAGCATACTGTAATTATGTGAAACTACACGATATGCAACACTAAACATTTGCATATGACTTCACTAAAAAATAGATGTTTAAGAACATTGCTGATATTACTTCTACTGCATTCATTACACTGGAAATATGCATATAACACATGTAGCATTGCATTGTGCTGCTCTGTTTATCTTTTTTGAAGTGGCATGTAAATATGATTAAACATTAAGTAACATGCTGCTTAATTAAATTAGCATGGTTTTTCAAAAGCCTTACTATTTTAGGCTTTCCTGTAGCTCAAATAGTAGAGCATGGCGCTAGCAACGCCAAGATCATGGCTTCGATTCCCAGGGAAAGCAAGAGCTGATAAAAATGTATAAACTGTAACTTAAATGCAATGTAAGTCGCTTTGGATAAAAGCGTCTGCTAAATGCATAAATGTAAATGTATAACCAGAGTACTGTGGATGTCAGTAGCAGTTCCTGTGATGACCAGCAGGGGGCAGGCAACAATACTACAAAACCCAATCATCTGAAGAAGACCAGAACAAAACCCTCTCACCTGACTGGTCGGGTCTCCTAACAGATGACAGATGTGAGGAACAATCTTGCTAAGGGTTAAACCGTGAGCTCCGTATCTGCAAAACATAAAAAAAAAATTTAAAAATGCAATTTTAAATGAAACCTAAATTTGATGAGTCAGGGTTTTTATAGTAAATTAAAACAGAAACTAAAACCATAAAATACATTTATGTTACCTGAAATAAATTAAAATACTAATAACATATGTATGTATGCATGTATGTATAAGTATTTCAACTAGCTGTCAATGCAACATCTCTCATTTTAATTTAACTTGATGTACTAAAATAATTACAAGTAAAACTGAAATAAAAATGCATAAAAACTATTTAAAAACTACTAAAAATGACAAAAGCACATAAAATTAATAAAACATCTAGATTTTTTTTTTTTTTAAAAAAGGAAAAAAGTATATATCAAAATTAAAATTGATTCAAAATATTAATAAAAAACAAAATATTAACACTTATCAAATAATGGTACATACACATTAAGAGTGGAAATAAGGCAAAAGCAAACAGCTTCTCTGGTCCGGTTGTTTTTATGTCTGAATCCAGCCAGCATTTGGTCCCAAACATACTGCAAATAGAAATACTTTAGCCCAAGTTTATTTAATATTACTCACACAGTTTATTTAATATTATTAAGTGTTTCACCTGCGGATTGGCTGCTTGGTCCATGATTTTTAATAGAAGCGACAGTGCTTGATCTCGAACCTGGTCCTTCGAATCACCTAAACGATCCATTAAACTGGGCAGAACTGAGAGAAACAACAAAAACAAGACATTTTTATGATAATATGCAATTATTAGTGTCTGCATTGTTATACAAATCAACAAACTCAGTGATCAAATACATAAAACTTTACAATATTTATTTAAAAATGTTACATTTTTACATGTCAATTTTAATCGTTTTAATATTAATAAAATATTTTTAAAATAACTAAATAAATACGCATTAATAATAATAATTTAGAAAAATTTTCACCTGTTCCTATTTGTGTTTTGAAGCGTTCCTGTAATCTGGTCACTAAAGCAGACACTATGTCCATTCCCAGCAGCGCCACCTTAAAAAGATCAAAAATAGTCATCAAAATAATCAAAAAGTAGGATATTTCAATAATAACGGCAATAACTTACATTACAAATGACATTCAGTAACATTTAAAAGCCAAAACTGCACTGAAAGCATCTTTTCTGTAAGTCAGACTCTGTATGCAAATCCAAACAGCAAAGGATTATGGGTAATGTCCACTAAACTGTGTTTTATTGTCAAATATCCACAAATACAAGCAGATTCTAGTAAATGAAGACAGATTCAGTGGAAGTGAAAGGTGTTGAATCAGATTATTTGAGCTGAAGGCAGTATTTGTGGTTCTTCATAGTTACCATCGCTGTGAAGAGCAGCAGGATTGTGGGAAAGCATTGGGCCGCATGCTAACAGCTAACCTTCCTTGTCTAGGGGTGGATGGGGCTGTTCAATGAACGCTTAGTGAGAACATCCCTGCTAACACCTTACTAACACAACCCGCATCACCTGAACTGCTCTGTTTGGGCTATGGTGCAATTTTTGGAACCTTTCAACAAATTAAAGCAATAAAGGTAAACAATAAAATACAGCAATAACAGCCTCTTATGCACAAATCAAAACTTACACTATTAGTATTACTAAAATCATCACCTATTCCATATCTAGACAGTTTATGCAGTTATATAATAAACTAAGGCCTGGTTTCACAGACAGGGCTTCGCTTAAGCCAGGATTAAGCCATAGTTCAATTAGGATTTTGAAGTAATTTTTATAGACATGCCTTAGAAAAAACATTACTGATGTGAATCTTGAAACAAAACAAGGGCATTGACATATTTCAAGATCAATCAGTACACGTTTCTTTCAGTTAAAACTGCTCAGACTTAAATTTTAGTCGGGGACTAGGCTTAAAGGGGTCATAGAATGGGTAGAGAAAAGATCATTTTTATGTTTATTTGGTTTAATGCAATGTGTTTACCTGGTTAAAATTAAAAAAAAAAAAAACGCTCTGTTTTTCACATAATTTACATTATTTTATCTCCTCTAAGCCCCGCCTTTCTGAAACGGGTCGATTTTGACAATTCACCGATGAAAATCATCGAGGTGTGCTCTGATTGGCCAGCTGTATCGTGCGTTGTGATTGGCCGATTACTCTAAGCGTGTGTCGGAAATGTTACCATATGTGGAATATCAGCCTCCTGAGCAATTAACAGGTGATAATGTCGACTGTACTACCTTATCAATTCGAGCCCGAATCTGATCCAGAAAATGCAGAAGACCAAGCTGATCAGTCAACTCGGCCAGCGCGACTTGATCAGAACGTAGCAGATTGGTAAGGTTTTACTTTACAAATAACTATTACACCGTGTCTACACCTGACGCGACATTCGTCGCAACGCAACAGCTGAAGTCTGTGAACACTAGACGCGACAAATCGACCACTGAAAATCATTTGAAATTTGTGTCAACACGTCATAAATATAACGCAGCAGCAGTTTTCTGTCGGACATTTGTGGCGTCGCGTCGCTCGCGTCCAGTGTAGACTAATGTTATATGTAATCACTTCAATATACTGTACAGGTGCTGGTCATATAATTAGAATATCATCAAAAAGTTGATTTATTTCACTAATTCCATTCAAAAAGTGAAACTTGTATAATATATACAATCATTCCACACAGACTGATATATTTCAAGTGTTTATTTCTTTGAATTTTGATGATTATAACTGACAACTAATGAAAACCCCAAATTCAGTATCTCAGAAAATTAGAATATTGTGAAAAGGTTCAATTTTAAAGACACCTGGTGCCACACTCTAATCAGCTAATTAACTCAAAACACCTGCAAAGGCCTTTAAATGGTCTCTCAGTCTAGTTCTGTAGGCTACACAATCATGGGGAAGACTGCTGACTTGACAGTTGTCCAAAAGATGACCACTGACACCTTGCACAAGGAGGGCAAGACACAAAAGGTCATTGCAAAAGAGGCTGGCTGTTCACAGAGCTCTGTGTCCAAGCACATTAATAGAGAGGCGAAGGGAAGGAAAAGATGTGGTAGAAAAAAAGTGTACAAGCAATAGGGATAACCGCACCCTGGAGAGGATTGTGAAACAAAACCCATTCAAAAATGTGGGGGAGATTCACAAAGAGTGGACTGCAGCTGGAGTCAGTGCTTCAAGAACCACTACGCACAGACGTATGCAAGACATGGGTTTCAGCTGTCGCATTCCTTGTGTCAAGCCACTCTTGAACAACAGACAGTGTCAGAAGCGTCTCGAGACAAAAAGGACTGGACTGCTGCTGAGTGGTCCAAAGTTATGTTCTCTGATGAAAGTAAATTTTGCATTTCCTTTGGAAATCAGGGTCCCAGAGTCTGGAGGAAGAGAGGAGAGGCACAGAATCCACGTTGCTTGAGGTCCAGTGTAAAGTTTCCACAGTCAGTGATGGTTTGGGGTGCCATGTCATCTGCTGGTGTTGGTCCACTGTGTTTTCTGAGGTCCAAGGTCAACACAGCCGTATACCAGGAAGTTTTAGAGGACTTCATGCTTCATGCTGCTGATCAACTTTATGGAGATGCAGATTTCATTTTCCAGCAGGACTTGGCACCTGCACACAGTGCCAAAGCTACCAGTACCTGGTTTAAGCACCATGGTATCCCTGTTCTTAATTGGCCAGCAAACTCGCCTGACCTTAACCCCATAGAAAATCTGTGGGGTATTGTGAAGAGGAAGATGCGATATGCCAGACCCAACATGCAGAAGAGCTGAAGGCCACTATCAGAGCAACCTGGGCTCTCATAACACCTGAGCAGTGCCACAGACTGATCGACTCCATGCCACGCCGCATTGCTGCAGTAATTCAGGCAAAAGGAGCCCCAACTAAGTATTGAGTGCTGTACATGCTCATACTTTTCATGTTCATACTTTTCAGTTGGCCAAGATTTCTAAAAATCCTTTCTTTGTATTGGTCTTAAGTAATATTCAAATTTTCTGAGATACTGAATTTGGGGTTTTCATTAGTTGTCAGTTATAATCATCAAAATTAAAAGAAACACTTGAAATATATCAGTCTGTGTGGAATGAATGTATACATTATACAAGTTTCACTTTTTGAATGGAATTAGTGAAATAAATCAACTTTTTGATGATATTCTAATTATATGACCAGCACCTGTATATACGACGTTATAAGGTTCATAAAACAATCCTCGCTGAAGTGCGCAGCACAAACTCAAATATTTGGGTTGTACTGCTCTGGGACAGTGTTGAAAATAAAACGCAGCCACAGATCTCTTCTTATTTGTTCTTTTGGGAGGCCAAACAGAGAGCTTTTTCTTTCGCATCCAAACACACAGCGTCCCCATGACATGGCGCCGGCGCACAAGACAACATACAGCGAGAAAGAAACGCCCTCTTTCTTTGCGTATTCCTTTGGGCGGTGTTAGGCAAAGCTCCCAAAATGCTGACGTAGATAACTGGGGGGTGTTTGAACGAGCCGTTTTAGGGGGGCGTGGCAGACTTCTAACTTTAATAAAGAATATCTCTTTGGATTTGAGACTTTAGTCTTTGCAACTTTACAGATCTTCTTTATGCACCAAGAGCTTGTAACAGTCCAAAGAGAAAGGAGAACTTGAAAACTCATTCTAGGACTCCTTTAAGGCTTGTCTGTGAAACCGGGGGTAAGAGTTTTAATGATATTTAAAACAAGATATGAGCATTGACTATAATGTTTTTAAATAAAAGACAAATAAACTTAATAAAAATGCAAAAACTAAATATATACAATTGACTGCACACTTTATAACGTGTGCAAATTATCATTAGATTAAAACGGTAAAATTAAAAAAAGTTCAAATGAAATTATTTAAATTAAAGCAATAAATGGGTTGATTTTATTTTTAAATTTAACTTTTAATTAATTAAATTAATTCACGAAAATATGGTTTTTAAAATGTGGATGGCACTTTTGCCAAGATACAGTGATTTTGATAGTAATTTATATTAATGTGATTTTATTACAGTGGCTGCAGCAGTCCCCTCCATTATATGATCAACCAAATAATAATATTATATTATATAACGTAATAATAATGCATCTTTGCTGATTTCAATGTCAAAATGAAGAAAAGATAGTAACAAAGACAAATTTAATAACAAAAATAGAATACATTATAACTGCACACTTTATAATGTGTGCAAACTAGCATTAAATTAAAATGTTTAAATAAATAATTAAAATTATTGCAATAAAAGGCTGATTCTATTTCTTATTTTTAAATATATTTTTAATTACATAAATCAATATTTTTTTAATGTGGATGGCTTCATGACTGATTTTAAGAATATTAATGAGATTTTATTACTGTGACTGTCCTCTCAATTATATGTTCAACAAAATTATAAACTAATATTTAAAAAGTAAAAATAAAATAATATATTTAACAAAATGACTTAAATTATAAATTAGAAAAAAAATAACATGGACACCCTTTCTTGAAATAGTTTGGAAATAGCCACTTTTTTTTCTAATATCAATATCAAAATGAAGAAGAGACAAAAAAAAAAAAAACAATAAACTAATTTTTTTTTTTTTTAAAAATAGATAATTAAACTTTTGAGATTTGTACAAAAAATTGACTTTGAATTTGATTCTTATATTAAAAACTTAATTAAGATTAAAAATTAAAATTAAAATAAAGAAACATAAAAAAGTGACTTATAATTAAAAAATATTTTGACTGCACACTTTATAACATGTGCAACACATTATGGCACAGATTTGCATTAAATATTGTTCAGGTGTAATGTGTGCATGAATAGCTACATATTTGAGCATATTTTATGAAACTGTTTTGAGATCTGTTTCATTCTTACATTAAAAACCTATGTATCTGTGTGCAGAGTGTGTGTGTATGTACTCTATAGGGTTGCATGAAGCAGATGCATGTTCTCTACACACAACATACAGCAGATCACGTCACATGGTTTATTACAGCATTTGCATGTTTATTTCATCTCATGCATCGCTGCAGCAGCCTCACTGTGACTCAATAATATAACTCTGAGCGTGCGTGAGGTAAAATAAGCCGCCTGAGCTGCAGAGGGACCCCAGCTGTCCTCGTTAAAGAGAGTGGGGTGATTACTCTCGCTGGGTTTCCAGGCCAGCCGTGAGAAGAGCGATTTGATTGGCTGACGCAGCTCAGGCGTTTGTGAGCTGTTGAACGTTCCTTAAAGGAGTAGTTCACTTCCAGAACAAAAATGTACAGATGATGTACTCACCCCCTTGTCATCCAAGATGTTCATGTCGTTCTTTCTTCAGTCGTAAAGAAATTATGTTTTTTGAGGAAAACATTTCAGCATTTCTCTCCATATAGTGGACTTCTATGGTGCCCGCGAGTTTGAACTTCCAAAATACAGGTTAAATGCAGCTTCAAACGGCTCTAAACGATCCCAGCCGAGGAAGAAGGGTCTTATCTAGCAAAACGATCAGTCATTTTCTAAAAAAAAATTATAATTTATATACTTTTTAACCTCAAACACTCGTCTTGTCTAGCTCTGAGTGAACTCTGTGTTTTCCGGTGTGTCGGAAAACTCCCATCTCATTTTCTCCTCCAGCTTCAAAATCGTCTTACATCACTGTTTTAACTTTTTTATAAAGAGCGTTTGTCCTTCTTTGCATGTTCACTTTGTAAACACTGGGTCGGTTCTTCTGCAGCGATTTAGGGTGATTTTGAAGCTGGAGGAGAAAATGAGATGGGAGTTTTTCGACATACCCTAACTGTTTCGAATGGGAATGCACAGAGTACGCATGCGCATCGCAGAGCGTTTGAGGTTAAAAAGTATATCAATTTTTATATTTTTTTAGAAAATGACCAATCGTTTCGCTGGATAAGACCCTTCTTCCTCGGCTGGGATCGTTTAGAGCCGTTTGAAGCTGCATTTAAACTGCATTTTGGAAGTTCAAACTCGCGGGCACCATAGAAGTCCATTATATGGAGAGAAATCCTGAAATGTTTTCCTCAAAAAACATAATTTCTTTACGACTGAAGAAAGAAAGACATGAAAGTCTTGGATAACAAGGGGTGAGTACATTATCTGTAAAAAAAAAAAAATTTTGGAAGTGAACTACTCCTTTAAAGGAGGAGTGAAGAACACATGCATGATCAGACTGCACCGTCTGACCAATCAAACTGACCTTCTGTCCATTTTAAGAACAATTAGGCAGATTATTGATTAGATTGAGCTAATTAAAATGTCTTTTATTACCCATATGACTGTGAGAGCGTCAGTACAGTAAATGCATCATGTCAAGCTGAACTACATTCAATGCAGTACAGCGCCGCAGCTGATGCAGGACACACACACACACACACTCTCACACACACACACTTGTTCTGCTATCCTTGTGGGGACTCTCATAGGCATAATGTTGTTCTGCTGTACAGACCGTATTTTCTATCGTCCTACACCAACCCTACTCCTAAACCTACCCCTTACAGGAAAATTTTCTGCATTTTTACATTTTCAAAAAACTTCATTCTGTGTGATTTATAAGCTTGTTTACCCGTGGGGACCTCAATTTAGGTCCCCACCGTGACACGAGTCCCCATGAGGCTGTGTGTATTCAGGTCTAAGTCCCCACCAGGATAGAAAAAACAAGTACACACACACACACACTCACACACACACACACACACACACACACACTTGTTCTGCTATCCTTGTGGGGACTCTCATAGGCATAATGTTGTTCTGCTGCACAGACCGTATTTTCTATCGTCCTGCACCAACCCTACACCTAAACCTACCCCTTACAGGAAACTTTCTGCATTTTTACATTTTCAGAAAACTTCATTCTGTGTGATTTATGAGCTTGTTTACCCGTGGGGACCTCAATTTAGGTCCCCACCGTGACAAGTCCCCACACACACTCACTCACTCACTCACACTCACTCACTCACACTCACGTACGCACACACTCGCACACACTCATTCACTCACTCTCACGCACGCACATACGCACACACACACTCACTCTCACACACATAGACACACTCACTCACTCACACACTCACTGCACAATTTGGGGGTAAAAATTATAATGGCGATTTTACTTATAAAAATTGTGATGACAATTTAAAATGCAATTTTAAAAACTCCAAGTTTGCAGTGCTGGTTTAACATTATAAAATATATAAAATAAATATATTAAATATATAAAAGTTATACAATTTAAAAAAAAAAAGGTAAAAACAAAACAAGGTAGTACTAATATCACTGTAAATAAAATTTAAAAAAATATAATAATAATAATAATAATAATAATAATAATAATATTAACAACAATTCTAATAATAAATTATTATTATTGTTATTGTTAAATAAAAATATAAAAACAATAAAAACTAAATAATGAATATTACTATTATAATATTTCACTGCACCTTTTTTAAAAATCAACCATTTAAAAATATAATAATAACAATAATATTTACAATAATAATGTTATTATTATCAAATAAAAACGTTATCAAATAAAAAAAGTTACTTAAGAAATATTACTATTGTAATATTTAACTATAAAATAAAAAATCAAGTAATTAAAAAATAATTTGTTGTTGTTGTTATTTAGAAATATGAAAATTACTAAAAAATTATTGCTATTGTAATATTTCACTGTAAAATAAAAATTAAAAATAGTAATAATAATAATAACAATAATAATTTTACTTTCCATTACAACTGTAAAATTACAATACAAATATTTATGGCTTTATTAATTTCTTCACTTTCAAATGTTAAAACATCAGACTTTAATTTTGATGGAAAAATGCAGGGAGCTCTTAAAGCGTCTCTTTTGTTGATAAGTGCCTCTCATTACAAGTTTGTGAAGATAGTTGCTGCATGTTCCCTAAATGAACATTAAAGCGACTCAAACTCAAAGCAGATGCAGATGCAGTTCATGTGGAGCAGCATTCACTGCAAACCGAGTCCAAACAACACTGGGCCCCAATAACTTTTGCTGCATGGACCAAAAAAAACCAACAACAACAACAACAACAACACACACACACACACACACAGGAACATTTTTCAAAATATCTTCTTAATGCTCCACAGAATAAAAATAAGTCATACAGGTTTGGAACGACATGACAGTGAGTAAATGATGACAAAATGTTTTTTGGGTGAACTACGCTTTTAAAAGTGTTGAGATGAGTACGAGTTGATTCAAAATCTGTCAAAATCTGGTTTAGTTTCCAAACACTCCAGCCACTGGTCAGACAGAAAAACAAAGAGATACAAAGAAACAGCGGTGAAACGCCAGCCCCGCCCCCAAACACATCATTGGCTGGCTCCTCAAATAAACTAATGAAACCCCTCCTTCTATTACCTGCAGAGAAATAAGTGAGTTTCTCTACAGCTTCTTCTCTTAGTCAGCTGTCAAAAGCATTAGATAACATCCGGTTACAAACACCCCGCTCTTCACGCGGTCAGTGAGCTATTTTAACAGCGTCAGGCTGAATCAGCCCACACACTTACATGAGCTGTGAGTGGAAAGAAGCTTTTAGAGTAATGGAGAAGCACTGATCAACAAAAGAGAGGTTTCTGTCAAAATAAAAGTTTGATGGTTTAATGTTTCAAAATAAAGAAAATATTTGAAAAAACAGCCAAAAACATTAGTATTCCAATGTTACAGCTACTTTTTATTATTATTATTATTATTATTATTAAAAATACATTTTCTTTTTTTATTTTAAAGTGAAATATCAAAATAGTAATTGTTCTTTTGTTTTTATTTAGTATTTTAAAAAAATGTTTATTGAGTATTATTATTATAGTTATTATTATTATTATATTATGGCCAAACTCATATATAAAGCGCAACGTTTTAACCAAACTGCGCAGCCCTACAAACAATACAGCAAACCTGGATTTAAAAAATAATAATAATAAAATAAATAAACAACAACTAGATTTTTCCCCAAATGGTGCTGCCCTAATTTTAATTTTTCATTTTAATTTTATAGTTGCAATGACATTTTCTTACTATTTTACTATATATATATTTTTTTTTAAGAAAAAAATCTTTTTTTATTTTACACTGATAAAATTAAAATGGCAGTATTTTTATTGTGCTTTTATTTTTTATTTAGTAAAAAAAAATATAATAATAATAAAGTTATTATTATTATTATTATGTAGCCATATTCATATATAAGCACAAAATTTAACTAAATTGTATAGCACACTACAAACAAGCACAGCAAACCTGGATTTCTTTTTAAAATAGCATTTTAAAATAACAATCACAATTTTTATCTGGAAAAAAAAAAAAAATCTGCAATTTTTCCCCAAATCATACATTTGACAATCAAATCACCTTTGCAGCACATTCATTTTAAGAGCCAATGTGCTTTTTAAGAATAGTTGTGTTTGATTTTCAGGACACTTTTGTTGAATTAAAACTGTTGGTACTGTGTTGGGCCAGTAAAATCTGCCCTCACTGAAGGTGACAAGCGTGTGTTTGGAGACTCACGAGCACTTGAACATGCTAATGCTAGAGCTGCTCTGAATATTTCATACTGTCTGATCAATGCAGCACAAGAGACACATGATGATGGTAATGTGAGAGAAACACTATACGCCTGCTGGACAGAAGACAACAGACAGGAAGCAATGTCTGGAAGAAGAATATAAATACTGATCACAGAGACACAAAATAAAAGCACTGGAGCCAAGTACAGTATACAGAATCGACCAGACAGTAAACCACACTCTTATCACTATTAGAAGTATAACTAATTGAGTTTTGAGGGCACAGATTTCATGTGCATCTGGTTAGCAGCAGCAGATGTTCAGAGAAAATACCAGAAAAACAGCTGCAAACTCATGTGCTGAATAAAGATTCATTTACAGGTTTAAATGTGATTTAAGACACAGAAACTCCATGATGAGGCAGACCAATCCATCTGTACAATATGAAAAAGTGTGCATTATTGAGCTTCATGAATCACTTTGAAAATGTCTCAGAAAATCACTTTTGTTATTGGCACTTAAACTGAAATAAAGCTGCACAAAAATAAAATATAAATATTAAATTAAAACCTAAAACTTACAAAAAACAATTGAACTGAAATAAACAAGTTTAATTTAAAGAAATGAAATGACTAAAACTGAAATTAATTAAATAAATGAAAGCTAAATAGGGAAAAAATAATAATTTAAAAATACTAATGCATTTTTAGTAATTGAAATAAAGCTGCAATAAAATAAAACAAATATTAGATGAAAAACTGAAACTTAAAAAAACTTAAGCTCACTGAAACTTAGAGCTGAAACGGGGGTTAATTTGAGGAAATAAAATTACCAAAACTCAAATAAAAATTAATTAATGCTAAATATAAATATTTTAAAAAACAAAGGCACATAGCAAAATTACAAAAACTTCAAAAGTCAAAATAGTAGTAAATAATTTATTATTAATAATGTGTTTATTTAATATTATTTATATACTAATATAGAATAGCATATAAATAATTATAAATTAACACGGCAGAAAATTTAATTTATCTGACAGAACGATAAACACAATGTAATTAAAGCAATCAAGAACTGAAATAAAGCCAAAGGTAAATCACAGTAAAAATGATGAGCAGAAAGTGAGATTCATATTGAGCGAATTCTCAAACCAAACATTATTTTCTGCAAAAGCACTGAGAATGACAACCAGCAGAATATAAAATATTGAATAACCTAAAGATTGAATCAATGGCAATTCAAAAACCTCACAATGCCTATCATGTTCCTTAAACGCTTTCTGTAAAAATCTAGACAACTGTTTTAGTCCATCAGGTCACTGAACTACAATGTCTGTAGTTTATAAGCATAAACCACATTTTTCATTTAATACAAACTGCTTGTCATCCAAAAATGCAGTGCTGTGAAATTATAAACCAGAGTTTCAAGTAAAGACTCTGAATCCGTGAGAATGGGAGAGACTCTTATTCCTGAAACGATAACAAATGCTTTTATCATCTAAATCAGCGATCATTTCCACTGCAACGACATTTAGCATTTCAAAGTGTGAGATCTAAAAGATCTGCGGCGATGATACGCAACTCTAACACAACAAACCTGGAACTACTTGCACACTTATAGAAAAGGCCTAGAAATCCTGCATCAACCAAACTAAATCAAGAATGCACAAATGATGGTAACTGAATTACACAAGCTCTCCTCAGCTTCTATTTAAAGCAACAGTGCACTCAAAAATGAAAATCTGAAAATGTGCTCACTCTCAGGCCATCCAAGATTAGGATGAGTTTGTTTGCTCACCAGATTTGGAGAAATGTGTCTCAGCAATGGATCCTCTGCAGTGAATGGGTGCCGTCAGAATGAGAGTCCAAACAACTGATAAAAACACCACAATAATCCAGAGAGGCAAAACTGTCCTGTTCAGGACTTCAAGTGCAGGTCAGCTACATGATCTGTAAATAGACTATTGTAGTTTTGTCTTTGTTTAAGCATTAAACTGCTAGCAAATGTTAGCAGTAGCAGTCAATTACTGAAAAATTACCAAAAGGACATAATTACTATTGGAAAGAGTAGGAATAGCAGACAAATATTCAAATCGTTTTATAACATGTTTAGAGGGAGCTAAGGCAGACATCCACACAACCCTTACCAAAATGAACCTGGCTTTACTAAAAATAAAACCAAAAACCATGGTTACTATAGTTAAAGTACACTTTTAAAAAATAAAGGTGCTTCATTCACGATGCCTTTTTGTCTACAAGCTTCCATAAAGAACCTTAAACATCTGAAGAACCTTTCTGTTTCACAAAAGTTTCCTTGTGACCAAAGAAGGTTCTTCAGATTATAAAAAGGTAAGAAAAAGATAGTTCTTTGACTGAATGGTTCTTTGTGGAACCAAAAATGTGAAGAACCTTTTAAGCACCTTTATTTTTTGAGAGTGTAACCACAAATGGGTTTGCTACACTATGTTTCACCATGGTATTTGTAGTAAAACTCTGGTTATACAAATGGTACTCAATCCACCAAAAAACATGGTTACTATACTTTTACCATAGGCCTAATAATACCATGGTTAATTTTACTTAGGACAAAACATGACCCATGATAATGCAAAAACATGTTCAGTGCTAAGATTTTTCTGTAAAGATAAGTAGCTATTATTGTACTAATTTTGACATATATAGGCAAGATAAAACAATAACACATGGTTCTAATGTAATACTTAATTTTTTATAAAATAAACGTATACTATGTGCAAACAAATTACAATGAGGTGGTTGTTTTGCAACATGGAGATGTGTTGATGAAAAAGTGACAGGTACAAGAAAATTAATGAAAAAAGTAAACATGCACATGAGGGACAGAGAGATGTCAGGGAAAATGAAGAGACTAAAAAGGAAAATGGAAGTTCAAGAGATAACATTTAAAGGCAGGGTATGCAATTTTTCAAAAACGTTTTAGAAAACTGAGTCGGGGCCGAGTAACAAAACAAACGTGTAGCCAATCAGCAGTAAGGGGCGTGTCTACTCATGATATGGAGGAGAGAGCGTTCAGTGAAGAGCTGAGCCGAACGACAGAAAGATAGAGATGGCGGATAAAAAAACAAAAGAGGAAAACGTCTGCGGAACGATAAGACAAGAAGTAGGACCCGTGTAAATATCGGATCAGCTTTCCAGCGCTGGAGAGAACTCAAGGAGCGGAAGGCCTGCGATCGGACACCGAGGTTGCTTTGTTTCTTCTCCATAGGTGAGTAACACCGTGTCTACACCGGACGCGCCGCAACAGCTAAAACCTGCCTACACTGGACGCGTGTATTTCAGGCGAGAATGTAGTTGTTTAAAACGCAAATCCGCGGTTTATTTATAAAAACAGCGCCTATTGGAAAATGTGCTTCGCCGATTTCGGAGACCCGAGCTCCACGCGATCACCGGGCGCTCAGTGCTCATGTATCCCGAAGAGAGGAGCATAACCTCGGCTAGTCCTTCTGACATTTGCCGCTGGCTCTGATGTCTCTGTAGTGGTTAAACATAAGATACAATTCGTTTTGGGTAAATCTAACAGGTAATCTTTGGTCTTTATTCTATTGTTCTATTAATGAAAATGAATAGAGGCAGTGCATGGTGTTTGATATATTTCGTCTGTAAATACAGTGAGGAAGATTGCAGCAGCCGAGACGAGTTGACTGATGTTATCAAGTACGCTGCTCTTTGCAGAATTACCGGACTTGCGTCGTTCCTCCGCAGGAGTTCACACTCCCGAGTCTAACTCGTGAAGTCCAAACTACCGAGGATGCAAGGCCGAAATTTGCATACTTGGTATTAAGAAATGTGCACAGACAACGTTAAGTCAACAGACCATTTGCCTAATCTTCTCGGTAGTTTACACCACGATGGAAATGCAGACAGCAACAGGTCTGGGGGAAAAAAGTTCCTGGGACATATTGTTCCTGGTAATTTCAGTGGAAAAGCGGCTTATGTTTCACAGAACTAATCGTTGCCTGGGTTGCGTAGGCTACGTATATGTGGGGCGGATCTATCAAAATAGGGGCGAGACCCTTTTGGTGTAGGGGCGTGTTTGTTTTGGTGATTTCAAATATCAACATTGGCTTCCAGAAATTGCTTACCCTGCCTTTAATTATTTTGCATGACCCCAGCCTAGGGATTTTAACTTTTTTCAAAATTTGTTGTGGATGTATGAGATGGAGTGTGAGATTTCCCGGCCTGAAATTTTGTCCCAGTCTGCCCTTGGTTATTATGGACTCGGATTTGAGTTAAAAACATCTTAATGCTGGATTTGTTTCAGCTTTTGTCTTCTCCAGATGTTAACTGATGGACTGGAGTGGTGTGGATTATTGTGATATTTTTATCAGCGGTTTGGACTCTCATTCTGACGGCACCCATTCACTGCAGAGCATCCATTGCTGAGACACTGATGCTACATTTCTTCAAAATCTGATGAAGAAACAAACTCATCCTAAACTCTGATGGCCTGATGGGTGAGCACATTTTCATTTGAGGGTGAACTAAAACGATTCATGATTCTTACAAACTCTCTCACCTTGAAATTGCTCGCATTGACCCATGAGGTTGCCAGACTGTCCATCATCCTGTCCAGCATGCTCTGATCGTCTTCCAGGTCATGTGACTTCTGTCTGTCCAGGATGTAGTCTATGATTTCCGGCCCCACTTGGAAGCGACGTCCAACCTCCTTCTGCGTGACCTGCGCTACTATATACTCCATGTTGGGCTCCATGACTTTGGACCACGACTCAGGACAACACATAAACCCACAAATACTGGCCAGAAACCAGAGTTTTAGATCTTGTTAATCCAAAGACAGAATCCTGAAGGGATGTGGGATGCAACATGTGTCGACTGAACGATATTATAATCGACAGATCAAACACTGGAGGAGTAAATCCATCTGCAGGGAAATCCTGACAAACAGCCAATCCATCACTCTAGGTCCTGCAATGCAAATTAAAATATCACAGATCAGGTGTTATAAAAAGACGCTTCCAAAAACTGAATGATCACTATATAGCTACTGTATCATATTTGACATGCATGCACATTTCTCCAAATTGCTGTCACACTCAATCTACTCCATGCCTTCTGTCGTTTGATTGATAGAGTTTTTTTATCCAGTAAAAGCTCTTTTAGTGTAATTGTACAAACATCATGTGTCTTTTTGCTGTCAAAACTTGACCGATTTTTATCAAGTAAATGTGAGAATAACTGTAGTCATATTTCCAGATGAACTCTTACTGGACTGAAGCAGCTCAGCTTTACTTGATTCAATTATTTTTTAGTCTCAAATCTGATCATCAGGATCTTTTGAGGAGCGTTTGTTTCCAGAAGCTTTACTTTCACTGTTCCTCAGCGGAGGAATGATCTTCATCTCACATCTTCTGAGGAGCCTTTATTTCTTCATCTCTCAATCAGCATTATATGTTTGGATCATTTCAATCTCATCTTACTACGACATATTATTGAAGATATAGAGCGACCACTGATATTTAGATCATTTTATGTCAGTATCTTCTATTCTGTTATAAAGATTTCATTGATTTACATTACAAGCATCAGAGTTTTATCACTTTTTGTCCATATAAATATCAGCATCTGCACAAAATTTCATATTTTTGCTCAAATTGAGCTGTTTTTTCTCCATATTCTCACTATATCAGACTATATGAGCCAGAGTTTCACTAAACTTTTCAGTTTTTCAGGTTGTTCTCACTATTATTTCATATATCAGGCTTTAGGGGTTTAACTTTCACTAAAGTAACCTAAAGTTTGCTTGTCATCCCTATAATTTGCTCAATTACTTTTAATTCTTCTATAGTAAACACAACTTATACATTATTACTTTGAGTTTTCAAATTACAAAAAGTATTGCGGCTGTACCATGGTGCAGATAGTAATAACATGGTACTGTAATCTATATTATGGTATTTTGTGATTACCATATTCAAATAACAAGGTATTTATGACATTTACTTCACCAATAAGGTATTACCATAGTACTTCGTTGTAAATGAAACACATGCAAAAGATGACGTAACACGCATCATGTGTCACGTGAGAACGTACATGTAGCCTATTTTTGAGGACATTAGCAGTCGCTGTTCACTTATTAAACATTAATGAAGCAGCTGCAGTGATTGCTAATCTAACTTTAGCCGTGTTTAATTTCATGAGAGCAGTTGTTTAGCAGCTGTCTGGCTAACAGATCTCACTGTAAACAGGGCGGGCTGCTTGACTCTTCCATGCTAAACAAACCCCGGGCCTTTCAGGGGAAACCCGACCAGTATTACGCGATTAAAAAAACCCGATACAACGTAGCGTCGCGATATCGTTGCTTGGTAACGGCGAAGAATGTTGGTTGTTATTAGCAACAGCTGGGAAACCGCACGAGGCCCGACAACTGTTTACAAACACTCGCGCGTCCACATATCTCAAATCTCGTGTGATTTAAAAAATATACAAGCTTCATATGAATTTATTTACAACCAGAAATATTCGCAGCTGTTATATTTACCCTGCGTTTCAATATCTAAACATCGTTAAAGCGATATAAATTTACCTGCAAAGCAAAACTGCTAAATTAGATATTAATATTTCTTTCAGAGAATAAGTAAACAGAAGGCAGTTTTATTTTGCCTTATTGATATTTTTTACTTGTTTGGGTTTTCTGCCAGTAAAAACGTAAACGTTTGTTTTAATAATGCTATTTTTTACTATCGAAAAATTATATTTTGTACATCATTTAAAAAAATTACCTTGGTTTTTCCATGCATGCATGCAAATACCATTACATATAATTATAGCAATTCAGTACTATGGTATAAGCATCATACTATGGTACCAACACAGTACTTTCTGTATTCCAATCAGTACAGTACTCTTTTCAAGTATATTTTCTCATCTCTTTCTAGTTGCATGTGAATTGTTGCACAGTTATATCAACTACTCCTGTAAACTATAATCTATAATCTTAATCTTGACTACATCTAACTTTCGTTTCACATCAGTTTGCAAAAATTAAGACATTGCAATGAATAAAATCCATGCAACTCAACACTTAATGATCTATATACACACTGTAAACATTGTAAATCATGCTGCTACTCTCACAGTGTAATGTTTGCTTTGCATGCATGACTGTAAGAATGTATCCCGTTGAATATTACTGCATGCACAAACTATTTTCACTGACAGTGCACGCAAAGCCCTGAGTCAGAACGCAACTAGTGATAAGCTGGTGGAAAAGCTCGTTTGATAACGGACGTACCTGGCATGTCGCTCTAAACCCGCTACATGGGAAACGTTTACCGTGGGTAGATCCTCAGTTGATTTTTTGGAAGGAAACGGCAGAGATCTCCGCCCATTGTGCGGCTTCAAACATGACGATGGCACTGCGCATGCGCCAGATGAGGCACGCTAGAGCGCCCTCTGCCGTCTGTTCAAATCAACTCAATAATTATAGCGCAAATAGCGCGCCATCTGCTGTCTGTTCAACTCATTTTTGTTCCATTATTATCACACAATAGAGACGCCTCCTGCTCTTTCAGTATTAGTTATATAAATTGTGAAAGTGCCAGTTAAAAAGAAAAAACATAATTTAAAAGTCAAGTAAAAAAACCCGCTAATGTGGCTAACGTTCTGGAAAGATTCTCTCAAAGTAATGAATAAACATTCTTCCAGTAGCGTTACAAGAATGTTCATTCACAGTTATCTTTTTGTCAAAACGTTACAAAAACCGTTTATGCATTGTTTATGTAACGTTTTTTTCTGAAACGTTTTAGTTGGACTTAAATGTTACTACTTCTTTCAGAACGTTCAGAGAACATTTAAAAGTATCGTTCCTTTAACGTTCGTATAACCAAGGAAACATTTTTAAAACATTTAAAAACTGGCCGTTTAGAATGTTCAGAGAACATTCAAACTGTTTTGTTAGCTAAAAATGTTTGTTACCTGGCATGTTATGTTGTTTAATTAAGTTTAAGCTTTGTTTTACGTCTTTAAGGCCCGGTTTCATAGACAGGGTTTAGCCTAAACCAGGATTAGGCCATGGTTCAATTAGGACATTTAAGTAATTTTTTTTAAACGTGCCTCAGAAAAAACATTACAGGTGTGCATCTTGAAACAAAACAAAGGCACTGATATATTTTAAGATCAGTCAGTGCAAGTTTTTTTCATTTGAAACAGCTCAGACTTACATTTTAGTCTAGGACTAGGCTTAAGCCTTGTCTGTGAAACTGGGGGTAAGATTTCTATGCATCATGTTTGTCGCTGAACAACAGCACTGAGCTTGTTCACCATGCATTCACGTGTAGTTTTACTCCTCCCATCAAATATAACCTAATCATGTTCCTCCTCCGACAGGCGAACCGAAACACATTTTGACAACATGTCGTTGGACACCGAACGGTCACATATTAATCTGTTACTGAAATACGCGCTATATTACATCTAGAACTGAATTCTGTCTACATCGCTGTCGAAAGTGAGAAAGCAAGAATCGAAATGTCAATGAAACTCAACCGTGTGACTTCCTGAAGTGACTGTGACTCCTGCTGCTCGCGCTCAGGTGAGTTCTGTCTTCAGTCAGCAGTCAATATCTTTTAAATATATCTTTTTCAAGTATTGTATTACATTGTATAAATATTTTTTATTCTTATACTCTTAAACTTTTAAATATTTTTTATTCTTATACTCTTAAACTTTCTTATACTTTTAAAATTCAGCTTTGGAATATATATATATATATATATATATATATATTAGATGAATTCATTTATTAAAATATTTATATATTTTTAAATATATTTTAGATGAATTCTGGTTAATTAATGACATTTATTTATTTATTTATGACATTTTTAGATGAATCAATTTATTAAAATATTTTAAAAAAAATTTTTTTATAAATTTTAGATGAAGTCAGGTTAATTAATGAGATTTTTCCCAGTCGTGTCAATGGCAAAACGTGTCCCAATTCACGTTTTTACTTTTTTTTTTTTTATTTACTTACGTAAATCAATCATAATATTAATCAAATTAATCATAAAACAATCATATAACTAAACGTAAAAATCATATACCTGCATACAGTTTTTAAATTAAAAAATCCAAATCCAAAGTATTTTGTCATAGCAAATATTTATTTAATACCTAAATACCTGAATTCACCCTATATATTCTTGGTTTCTTTCTCAAGTGTGTCAGGAAACGTTAGAATCAGGTTATCAGTGATTAAGCGTATCTTTCATCTTAATCAGAATGACTCTTCCTGCCAACTGTTTAACTGCCTCTTCCTTTTCACTTGATTTACTGAATTATATTTGCATTAAAACCTGATAAACCATCATTTCAATACATTTCTCAAACTTAGACAGAAATGCTCAGACAGAAGCATATCTATATCCATAATGCATAAAGGTAAAGTGTTTTATGTAACTGCTTGCATGGCATAATCTCTCAGTTGTGGTCTGCCGTTTTGCACAAGCTGCAGAATTTTGGCACACTGAGATAAAGAGTCATAATGCAGTGTGTCCTATTTAGGGACGCTGCATGGGTGGATGTTACACTAAGGCCTGTTTTTCCCCGGTAGAAAACAGCGCTGACCTCTTTCTTACGATGTCATCTGGTCACTGACGGCTTTCAGAAGTCTTCTTGGTTTCTGTCAGCCGGTGAAGATGCCGTGCAAAGTCAAACACAGCATGTGCAAACACGCTCTCAGACTGAACATTAAAATAATTGCAGGGCTGTACGTTATGACAGCTGTAGACATGTTCTTTTATAGCCTACAAACATAACACATGTAGTCTATTGACTTAAGGAGTTAATAGGAAAGGAAAAGTTATTTTCATCACATTAGGTTCATATATTTACAACAAAAGTAGTGACCGTGAGTGTCATGTTGCAAATAGGACAAAACCTTCCTCACCCAAAACTATCATATGACTTCAGATGTCTTTGAATATATAATGCACGAGTCATATGAACTGCTATGATACTCTAATAACGATACGTGTGTTTTTGTCTCACCAAATAAAAGTGGAGCATGTTTTGTTGTATTCCACAGAAAAAAGCAACAATGATGACATAAATGATATTTCTCTTTAAATATCAAACTACGAAGCGTTGTAAAATGATGTTTCAATGATTTTGCATGGTCAATCCCCTGAGAAACTTTGCGCTCGCAAAAGCACTGAAATATAGTTTTCAGCAAAAGTGGGACATCAGCTAAAATGGGACAGATAAGCTTTTGGTGTAGTGCTCCTTTAAAAAATGCTGATGATAATAATGGGTGGTCTTGAAATGTTGTAATAACAGTACTTCATCTGAATATCAGCATTTAATTAGTCAAATGTAAATCATATGGGTGTGGTTACCACTCAAATGCAGGAAGGTCTGAGGAAAAAGTGCCTGTACATATTTAAGTCTATTAAAATTAAGGTTTAACAATTATTTCAATATAAATTTGCATGTGTTCATGTGATCATTCAATTTTATGCAATGATATACAAGTTTCTTTATTGTATCTTTAAAAAACAGAAAGTGTTGTTACTGTCCCACTTTACCTGAACATGTTAGATAAATTGGGACAGTAGCATTCAGTTAAAGTGGGACATCCTATAAATCACAAGGTAATATACATTGCTTAATGTGAGAAATTAGTTTTGTTTTTACAGAAAATCTCACAAAGTGTAGGCAGAAGACAAGGAAAGAAAGAAAAATAAGAATAGAAATTTGTGAATATAATTTTTTTGGGCCTGTAAACAAACATATGCCTGCTCTCACCCACACTTACACATATAAACACACAAATATGAAAGCATGTGTTACATACACTTCAGCACACAATTATTTAATTTTTTTTTTTTCGTTCTTTAAATTTATACTTCTGTTGGACTGCTTTAATAATTGTTTACATGTATGCTTCTGTCGAAGTGTTTTAATTCAATAAACTTTGTGTTTATGAGTTCACAATCAACAGCACAATAAAGTTATTCTTTTAAATTCTGAATATTTTCTATTGAAAAAGATTATTTGTACAAAGTCCTGCTGTATGAAATTGTATTTTGTAAGCACAAACTAGATAAAAACGTGTGTCCCACTTTATCAGATACAGTGTCCTAATTTACCTGAAAAAGCTTGAAAAAAATGGGTACTTAATTTTCAAATCTCTTTATATTTAAAACAACAACCCATATTTCTTCAAAAAACTTTATATAAATGAATAAATAATCTTTCCATTGATGTATGGTTTGTTAGGATAGGACAATATTTGGC